>MDKI01149778.1:0-24024 GCA_005239505.1 Nicotiana paniculata
ATATATATATATATATATATGTGTGTGTGTGTGTGTGTGTGTGTGTGTGTGTGTGTGTGTGCAAAAGCTGCAGCCTCTGGCCTAAGTATACGTATACATAGCTATGGCCTTGGGCCCAAATACAGTTGTTCAACATTCAAAACTTTGAATCAGGAATAGAAAATCATATTATAATACATGACGTTGAAATACTGAACCATACTAAGTTACATGATATTGGAATACTGAATGGGACTAGACTGAGATGTGTATTACTAATAAGTTGACTTGTCATAGCTGAAACTCATAGAATATTGAATGATTATGAAACTCTGCCATCTAGAGAATAGAAGTTCTACGACTATACATGGGACTAAGTCATAATTACTTTCTGAGTAAACTAGTAATAGTCATTATGAATGGGATGTAGGGAGAATCATAGACATTCCCAAACGTAAAGAGTTAGCCTCACATATCTTAACTTCCTTCTCTTGAGTGTAATACAATGTTTGTCAACCCTTTCAACTTTAATCTATAGCAATAAAAATAATACAAGTCAAAGGGATTCCATATTAGCTATGATACTCATATTTTGGTCACTTAAGCATTTTATCAAATACTTGGTGAGAATAAAGTTTCATAGTGCTTATTAATGGTGTTTATACACCTAGTAACCCATTCTATTGCTCCTAGGTAAATTCTAAAGTCTCCAATGGTTATAATCAACATCATTCTCCATCACCCATAAGGAATACAACACCCTTAACCAATAATCAAAAATCAACAATCCAAACTTATAACCGTTCAATCTTCTCAATCAATCCCATCAACTAATATCTCATGAACTAGAGTCTATAATCATTAATTCAATGCTAGAATCAATTAGCGGGTGAAGACATTACCTATTTGAAGTTCAATCCCCTTGAATTCGAGTTCTAGGGTTCCTTCTCTCAACAATGATGTCGCAATCGAATATCTAATGATATGGAGGGTTTACCCATGTTAATAAGATGTTGGGAAATTGAAATAACTTAGAATAAAAATTAGAACTTACCTTGGATGGTGGAGGGACCTTTAAGGAGTTAGGTTCTTGAGATATCCCCTTTCTGGAGCAAGTTTTTGTGTATTGGGGGTGTGGGGATGAAGTAGGGCTTTAAAATGACCCCCCAGGTGCCTCAAGTGCGTGGCCGCGCACGTGATCCTCCGGGTGCGCACCTGGGCGCGTATATTGCGCACTGCTCTGTAAAATGCACATAACTTTTTTCACAAAGATACGTACGGGCTCCACAATATATTGTTTGAAAGCTATTTCAAAGGCCTACAACTTTCGTGTTTTGGGTTTTCCAAGTTCCTTACATATTTTGAATAAATCCTGCTGCAAGACAGTTATTTTGTAAACATAACAGATTTTATCTAATCTTATAAACCTCAATCTTCGTCTTGATTATAAAATAACTATTTTCACCCATAATCATACTAATAGAACTTCACATGTCCAAAATGTAATGGTACTACTCATTTAACACATTCTTACCTAAGCCAAACTTACCGGGGTGTTACATTATCTCCCCTTGGAATCATTCGTCCTCGCATGATGGTCCTGGCTATAACTACGACTATCTATGGACATTAAACGGGTGTGATGGTAACATGCGAATACTGAACTGTCATGAGAACATGTATACAAAAATGAACGAGTACGTGATTACTGAATACTGAGCTGAGTAAATACTAAAAGACACGGAGATTATAATATAAGGTCTGAATGGAAAGGTTAATTATCTTCCACATTTTCCATTTTCTCTTCAAAGAGATGGGGTTATTTGGACTTCATGTCCTCTTCGGCTTCCCACGTAGCCTCTTCAATCTTTTCATTCCTCTAAAGCACTTTCACTGAAGAAATTTCCTTAGTTTTGAGCTTTCGGATTTGACGATCAAGAATAGCCACTGGAATTTCATCGTAAGTCAGTCTATCTTTAACCCCTATAATCTCCGTAGGAACCACAAGGGATGGGTCTCCCGTGAATTTCTTCAACATAGACACATGAAACACTTGTTGTACAGTAGCTAATTCTTGTGGAAATTCTAACTCATAAGCCACATGCTTTGTCCTTCGCAGGATTCTATATGGCCCAATATAGTAGAGACTAAGATTCCCCTTCTTCCCAAATCTTATAACGCATTTCATAGGCGAAACTTTTAGAAACACCCAATCATCAACTTGGAACTCTAAGTCTCTGTGTCGCACGTTTGCATAGGAATTTTGGCAACTTTGAGATGTCTTCAAATTCTCTTGAATCAAGTTGACTTTTTCCATAGCCTGATAGACTAAATCGTGTCCTAACAACTCCGTTTCACCAACTTCGAACCAACCAATTGGAGACCTACACCTTTGCCTATACAGAGCTTCATACGGTTCCGTCTTGAGACTAGAGTGGCAGCTGTTATTATAGGAAAAATCAACGTGAGGTAGATGATCATCCCAATTACCTTTATAATCTATAACAAACGCCCTCAACATATCCTACATAATTTGAATGGTGCATTCCCCCTGGCCATCTGTTTGATGATGAAAAGCGGTGCTGAGGTTCACCCTTGTGCCCAATCCTTTTTGAAAGTATTTCCAAAAGTTCGCTGTGAACTGAGCACCACGATCTTAGATGATGGAAAAAGGAGTCCCATGCAATCGGATGATTTCCTGGATATACAACTTGGCATAATTCTCTGTTGAATCTGTAGTCTTCACTGGCAAGAAGTGAGCTGACTTGGTAAGTTGGTCTACAATCACCCAAATCGAATCATGCTTCTGAAACGAGCGAGGTAGACCAGTTATGAAGTTCATGTTAATCATCTCACATTTCCAAATGGTAATTTCTATACTCTAAGCTAAATCACCAGGCCTCTGGCGCTCGACTACAATCTTCCTCTGTACCTCAAAGTACCATCATCTCCCCCTTGTTCAAAAGTCTTAGTCTTGTGTTTGTGAATTCCCTCGTTCAACTGCGATAATTAGGGATCACTGAACTGCTTTTCCTTCACTTCGGCTACAAAGGTGGATTCAGCCATGTTCTGAAGAACTACGCCACCATCTTCGGTGTCCAAAATTTGAACTCCTAGAATTGCTAAGCGGTGGACTTCCTTCAGCATACTTTGCTTGTCTACCTCAACATAAGTGCAACCTCAAGCCCAAAAATGCATAAAGCATAAACTGTAGCCTCAGGCCAAATATAGGTGTTGAACATTCAGGAATCTCGAATCAGGAATTGAAAATAATTCTATATTACATGATACCAAAATGCTGAACCATACTAAGTTACATGATATTGGAATACTAAACAAGACTAGACTGAGATGTGTAGAACCACAATATATCATTGGAAATATATTTCAATGGACTACAACTTTCATGTTTTGTGTTTTTCCAAATTCCTTACATAGTTTAACTAAATTCTGTTGCAAGACAGACCTTTTGTAAACTTAGTAGATTTTATCGAATCTTATACACCTCACTCTTCATCTTGATTCAAAAATAACTATTTCCACCCATACCCATACCAATAGAATTTCACATGTCCAAAATGTAAAATTACTACTCATTTAACACATTTATACCTAAGCCGAACTTACGGGATGTTACAACCCCCAATATTCGAGGTTGATTTTAAAGAAGCCTCAGATACTATTGAATTGCTCCAATTTAGCACGTACAATGGTTTCCTCATTAAAAACCTTGCCGGAAAAAACCTATTTGAGACAAAAACCAGTCCAAGGGATAAAGAATGAAACACGTGCTTTCACACCTAAGGACTTTGTGTTGAAAAATCCCTCGATGTGTTTGATCGAACACCTGCAATTGGTTAATATAAAATATAAATGAAAATGGAGAAGGTTGTACCTTAGCAGCAAATATGTTAGAGGAGCGATTTCTCCAATTGTTTGGTAATTACTCGATGTTCATCGTGCCAAGTTTGTAGGATCCTTTCCTGATGATATCGAGGACCTGATACAGTCCTTCCCAATTCGCACCAATTTTTACTTCATTTGGGTTTCGAGTGTTGAGGGTGACTTTTCCCATAACTAAGTCCACGATTTTAAAGTGTCAAAGATTGGATCTTTGGTTGTAATACCTTTTTATCCACTATTTCTGTGCGGCCATTCGAACGAGGGCGGCTTCCCGTCTTTCCTCTACCAATTCGAGACTTGTATTCATAGCCTCATGATTCAACTCTTCCGTTGTATACCGAAACCTGAGGCTAGGATCCCCTACTTTGACCAGGATCAGAGCTTCGGCACCATAGATTATAGAGAATGGTGTTGCCCGCGTACTGGATTACGCTGTTGTTCGGTATGCCCAAAGGACCTCGGGCAATATTTCTCTCGATTTTCCTTTAGCGTCGGTCAATCTTTTCTTTAGATTTTGAATGATGGTCTTGTTTGTCAATTCGGTCTGTCAATTCCTATTGGGATGATACGGTGTTGATAGGATCCTTTTAATCTTGTGGTCTTCGAGAAACTTTGTCATTTTGATGTCGATAAATTGCTTCCCATTGTCGCATGTGATCTCGACATGCATCCCGAATCGACATACAATGTGGTCCCAGATGAAGTATATGACTTCTTTTTCTCTCACTTTATCAAAGGCATGTACTTCAATCCACTTAGAGAAATAGTCAGTCATAAAGAAAATGAATTGAGCTTTACCTGGGGTCGATGGGATAGGGCCGGCGATGTCTATTTTCTATTTCATGAACAGCCATCGGGATAAGACTAAGTGGAGTTTCTCCCTGGGTTGGTGAATCATCGGTGGATATCTTTGACATTTGTCACACTTTCGAACAAACTCTTTTGTATCCTTTTACATATCGGTCCAATAGTTTCCTGCTCTGATGACTTTGTGAACCAATGACTCGGCACCGGAATAATTTCTGCAAGTGCCTTCGTGAATTTCTCGTAGGACGCAGTTGGTATCTCTTGGACCCAAACATATTGTCGATGGTCCATCGAACATCCTTCGATACAGTGTTGCATCCCCAGCCAATGTGAATCGTGCGGCCTTCGTGCATAGAGTCCTCGATTTCTTAGGATCCGATGTTAATGGTCCATCTAATATCCTTCTATACAATGTTGTATCCCCAGCCAATGTGAATTGTGCGGCCTTCGTGCGTAGAGTCCTCGATTTCTTAGGATCCGATGGAATCTTCTTGTTCTTTAGGTATTCGATATATTTATTCCTCCAATCCCAGTTCAGGCTTGTGGAGTTTATTTTGGCATGGCCTTCTTCAATTACCGACTTCAAAAGTTGTACGGCAGTCCCCGAGCTAAGCTCGTCATCTTCGACCAATGACCCCAAATTTTAAAGGGAATCGACTTCGATGTTTTGCTCTAGAGGTACATGTTGTAGGGTCCATTCTTTAAATCCATGTAGAGTCATTTTTAGTTTTTCCAAGTACCTCTGCATTCGGATTTCTCGAACCTCGAAAGTTGTGTTGACTTGGTTTACCACAAGTAGGGAGTTGCATCTGGCCTCGATGACCTCTGCTCCCAAACTCTAAGCTAGCTTGAGACTTGCAATCATGGCCTCATACTCGGCCTCATTGTTAGTTAAATTGGAAGTTTTGATAGACTGTCTAATTATATTACCTGTGGGCTTCAAAATGATGCCTAGTCCGGTCCCCTTCATGTTCGAAGCGCCATCTGTGAAGAGGTTCCACACCCCCGATGATGTACCCGATTTTAATAATAGTTCCTTTTCGACCTCAGGTACGAGGGCTGGCATAATGTCAGCCACGAAGTCTGCCATGATTTGAGACTTGATAGTTGTTCGGGGTTGATATTCGATATCGTACCCTTTGGTCTCGACGGACAATTTGGCCAATCAACTCGAGAGTTTGGGCTTATGAAAAATATTACGAAGGGGATAGGTAGTCACCACACAAATTGGGTAACATTGAAAATATGGTTTCAATTTCCTAGAGGTGCTTACTAGAGCAACCGCTATTTTTTCTAAGTGTGGGTATCGGGTCTCGGCCACCCCTAGGGTTCGACTAACGTAATAAAGAGGGAATTTCGTACCTTTCTCTTCTCGAACTAAGACCCCATTTACCGCTATCTCCGAGACCGCTAAGTATAAGTAGAGTTGCTTGTCTGCTTTCGAGGTGTGAAGCAATGGCGGGCTCGACAGGTAACGCTTCAATTCTTCTAAGGCTTGTTGACATTCTGGGGTCCATGAGATATTGCTCTTTTTCTTAAGCAGTGAGAAGAACCGGTGGCTCCAATATGAGGATCTCAAAATAAATTGATATAGGGCAGATATGCGCCCTGTTAACGGCTTTGACATTATCCACGATCGTGTTTTCTTTTATTGCCTTGATTTTATCAAGGTTGATATTGATCCCCTGATTTAACACCATAAATCCGAGGAACTTTCCTGAACAGACCCCGAATACACATTTCTACGGTTTGAGCTTCATGTGGTATTTTCTTAGTATGTCGAAGGTCTCCTGTAAATGTTTCAAATGGTCCTCTGCTCGCGCTCGCAGGCACATAACTAGCATGTCGTCAATATAAACCTCCATTTATTTACCTATATTTTCTTCGAACATTCTATTTACTAGGCGTTGATAAGTATTACCAGCATTTTTTAGTCGAAACGCCATTGCGTTATAACAATAGGTGCACTACTTAGTGATGAACAGAGTCTTCTCCCGATCCAACAGGTTCATTTTTATTTTATTGTACCTGGAGTAGGCATCGAGAAATATAAGGATCTCGTGGTCGGCTGTGGGATCGATCATGAGATCGATATTCGGCAAGTGAAAGGAATCTATAGGGCATGCCTTGTTTAAATCCTTATAGTCTCTGCACATTCTATGTTTATTCCCTTTTTAGGGACTACGATTACGTTTGCTAGCCATTCGGGATATTTTACCTCCCGAATGGACCCAATTTTGAGAAGTTTGGTTACCTCGTCCTTGATGAATGCATGTTTATCCTCGAACTGGGGCCTTCTCTTTTTCTTTACCAGACGGAACTTTGGGTCCAAGCTCAATTGATGGGTAGTGATCTCCGTGGTATCCCTGTCATATCAAGGTAGGACGAAGCAAAAATATCCATACTATCGATAAGGAATTTAATGAGTATTTCCCTGAGCTCGGGGGTTAACCTGGTTCCCAAGAATACCTTTCGCTCGGGTAGGTACTCCATACGTATGACTTGCTCCAGCTCTTTGACCGTTGATTTTTTGGCGTCAGAGTCGTTGGGAATTACGAAGTATCGGGGAATCCAATGTTCGCCATCCTCGTCCGCCCCTCGTTACTCCAGTGAGGTTAAGGCCGGTACTTGTGGTTGCTATTTGACCTCCTTCTTTTATTTTGAATATAATTCCTTTGTTGATGAAGTCGCCAATACTGGTATTACTTCATCGAACGTGAGCATCTCTTTGGCGCCATGTTGTACTCCATACACCATTTTTACTCCATTCGGTGTTAGGAATTTCAGCATTTGGTGAAGGGTTGAGGGGACGGCCCTCTTGCTGTTAATCCAGGGTCTTCCGAGTAGGGCATTGTATCTCATATCTCCCTCGATCACCTTGAACTTTGTTTCTTGAATAGTCCCGGCTAAATTTATTGGTAAGATGATTTAACCTTTAGTTGTTTCACTTTCCATGTTTAAAGCATTGAGAACCCGAGGTACGGGCACCATCTGATCCTGTAGGTCGAGCTGCTCTACGACCCTCGATCGAATAATATTGGTCGAGCTCCCTGGATAAATTAAAACACGTTTAACCTGAATTTTATTTATGAGAATAGAGATTAGCAATGCATCATTGTGGGTTTGTGAGATCCCCAGTGCTTCCTCATCATTGAATGATAAGGTGCCTTCCGGTACATAGTCTCGAGTTCGTTTATTCCTGGTGATCAACACCTTGGTGCATTTGAACATAGGCCCTTGTGGAATGTCGACCCACAAAAAATCATGTGAATCACATGATGTGGTTATTCCTGCTCATTTTTCCTGTTTGCATCCCTGTCTTTGAAGTGATTTTTAGCTCGGTCACTCAAGAATTCTCGAAGGTGACCCTCGTTGAATAGACATGCCACCTCCTCCCTTAGCTGTCTGCAGTCTTCGGTTCTATGACCATAGGTACCATGATATTTGCATATTTAATTAGGGTTCCTTGAGATGGATCGGTTTGTAGGGGTCTGGGCCACCTAGTGTCCCTGATCCGTCCAATGGCTGATACAATACCTGATGCATCAATAGTGAAATTGTATTCAGATAGTCATGGTGCTTCTGTGGGCCCGATGTGTTTGTCGAATCCACTTTTACTCATGATCTCTCGGGAGCTCTGTCCTCGATCATTCCTTCGATCCTTTTGAATGGGATTAGTCCTGGGCCGTTGTTTCTACGATCGGTGTTGTATAGTCGATACTGATCTCTGTTTAATCAGGGTTCTCTATCGATGCCCCTTTGAATTTTGTCGACGGACCTGTTTGGGTAAACAGGACCGGATGGGGTCCCCAATTGATCGTCCTCGACCCAGATCTTTCACTAGTACCGATTATTCACATCGGCCCAGGTAACCGCTGGATATTCAATTAAATTATGCTTTAGCTGCCATCATGCTACCGAACTTCGTTCGTTCAAACCTTGAGCAAAGGCTTGAACATCCCAATCATCTATGACCGGGGGTAGGTTCATGCGTTCCATCTGGAACCAAGATACGAACTCCCTTAACATTATCGCAACCTTTATTGCCCTGGCGTGCGCCTTCACGAAGGATTCTGCAAGCATGGAAAAGGAATCGATGGAATTGGGTGGAAAATTGTGGTACCATATCATCGCCCCTTTCGATAATGTTTCTCCAAATTTCTTTAGTAGAACAGATTCAATCTCATCATCTTCTAAGTCATTCCCCTTTATTGCGCATGTATAAGAAATGACATGCTCAATAGGGTCGTGTATAGACCCGTAAAATTTCATGGCTAATAATAAAGCCCAAATAGGTCCTAGTGTTGTTATAACTGTAGAAATTCTTAAAACGGACCCTTTTTGAGTAAAAAGTATCCCGGAATTTAAAAGATAACACTTTCCAGAATTGCGCAGGTCTGCGGTCCACTATGCGATCGCATTTCTCGAATGCGGGCTACATAGTTTTCGCATTCGTGCACCTTGATTTTTGCGGAGGGAGTTATGTGACGCACTATGAGATATGCGATCGCATAACAGGTAGCAGGAATGCGATTGCATTCCTGATCGCATTTCTGCTTCGGGACTTTTAAAATTCTAATTTTTATACCCAACCCCCAGTTCATTAAAACACTTACCCCCTTCCATTTTAAGGATTTTATTAACAAAATAGAGAGAGGGAAAAGAGAGTTCTTGAGAGTGAAGGTTCCATCTTCACCCAAAATTGATTCTTCACCATCACTCGGGCCCGAAAGTTATTGAGTAATTGTCGTCTTCTTCACTCTAAGAGGTGAGTCCCCACCTCATTTCCTTTTAATTCTCAGGTTTTGGCTAAAAAGGGTAGAACATATAAATTTATTCTTGGAGATAAAAGATGATACCTTGTATGCATGTAAGTTAAACTCCCTAATCTAGTAAAGGGAAACGAATTATGGTAATTATTCACAAAAAGGGGGTTAGTAATCTAAGAGGTCACATAGCGTTCGAGAAAATGCCTAAATGAGTTCGAGTTATGTTTATGGTTCCTAATTCTAAATGAAATATGTCACATTGTGTAATAGATTGACGGTGCTAGACGGTCCGGGGATTTGTGATAAAAAAATTAAAGGGGAATTCCGATTCAAGGTAAGTATGGCTAACTTAAATCTTCGTAGAGTCACCTTGGTGGTGTCCGAGCATTCGGTATGAGTTTATGGCTTATGCATATGTGAATCGATTGTTCTAATGTGTTGAGGCGTAAGATTTTTTTCTCTGATTGTCCTAGTTGATTACCATACCACCATGCTATATGAGATTGTGAAATGGTGATTCTTTGTTCTTATTCTATCATGTGCAAAGCTCGTTAAATGTTGAATACATCGGTATGAGAGGACGTGCTACTAAATGAAAGAAGTGATAACGAATCCAAAATTGTTGAATGTACCTAAGTTCTAAATGCTCTGTAGTAAATAATGGAAAGGAAATGTGGATTTATCTAATTAAACTATATGTTGATGGTATGCCATATATGACTCACCGTTTGGTAAAGATTGCTATGGCCTTGACTTCACATGATTATTTGGTTGTTACAAATGTGTATTCTTGATGATGAAAATCTTTTTGAATGAATTGATTGGTTGATGTTTCTATCAAATGTAATTTACTGTGGGATCGGGTTGCACGCCGCAACATAATTGTACAGTGGGATCGGGTGGCATGCCGCAACAGAATTGTACGGTGGGATCAGGTTGCATGCCGCAACAGAATTGTACGGTGGGATCGGGTTGCACGCTGCAACAGAAGTAATAAGGGTGTAATGTGATTGTGAGATGGAATCGGGTTGCACGCCGCAACAGAAGAAATAAAGGTGGAATATGATTGTAAGGTGGAATCGGGTTGCAGCCACAACAAGGGAATAATTGAAATAAGAAAATGTGAAAACCTCATTTGTGATTCTCTGTATCCCTGTACAATATTTGTTTGGGTTTCTTTAACTGCCTCTTATATGTGTATTGCTTGATTTTACATAGAGTAAAGTTTTTCTATACATGCTAGTACTATTCAATGGTACTAACGTCCCTTTCCAGGGGCGCTACATCTTTTATACGGATGTAGGTGGTTATATAGCAGGTAGCTCGGTCCACCATTAGTGGTGCCTCCTCTTCATCTCTTCAGCAATTCTAGTGAGCCCTATTTCCTCTGGGGGCCGTGTGTGGACCAAATCATTCTCTTTTGCTTATGTTGTAAAAGGTATAGCCGGGGCCTTGTTATCGGCAAGTTTATGTAAACTCCTAGTATTCTTAGAGGCTCCGTAGACACTGTGTGGGTTGTATATATATATTTTGGGTAGCAGTTGTAATTATTCGGAATTGTGATCCTGTGATGGAAATGTTGTGTTTAGTTTGTATAATTTTGGGATCATCAAAGGATTGAAGCTTTAAAAGAGGAAAATCGAAATTTTGTTGTAAATTCATTATGAATTTGTATATTGTGCACGGGGTAACACGTTGCGTAGGAAAGGCAATCCAGGTCCGTTTGACCGGAATCATCCGGTTAGGTGCCGATCTCGTCCCTCAGATTTGGGGCGTGACAAACTTGGTATCAGAGCCTATGGTTTTTAAAAGTGTCCTAGGATGTCTCGGAGCCGTGTCTAGTATAGCCCTTCTTATCGGTGTGTTGTCGACCACATATATAAATAGGGGGCTGCATGGACATTTAGGAAAGTACCCTTTATTGTTATTCTGTATCGTGCGATATGGTGGAAGGTGAGGTTGTCTATCTCTAATTCGTGCATTATTCCAATTTTCAGTAAATGGCACCCAAGAAGAGAGCTCGACTCGGCCTAGAGATTAATGCCACCCCAGGATTGGTCGTAAATTCCTTATCTGATGGTGCGGGTGAGAATGATTCCCCGACCCTGAATCTTCCTGACTCTTACATCTCAGGCCAGGCTATTCCTATTCCTGCTCTAGCGGAGGGTGCTACAGTCCCTCCCGCTGATGTTCTTGTTCTTTCCTCAGTCCCAGCTTCCGGTCCCGGTATTTCTGATGGGGACCTCAGGGGAACTGTACAGATGCTGACTGAGTTAGTGGCCTCCTAGGACCAAAGATCAAGTGTTGCCTCTACGTCCTCTAGTGAGCAAGGGGATTCTTCAGGTTCCAGGGTCAACCAGTTTCTGCGGTTAGCCCCTCCAGAGTTCACAGGCACCGACCCGGAGGTCGACCCTCAAGATTTTACATATGAGATGTACAAGACTCTTCGGGTTATGAAGGCTACAGAGACAGAGGGGGTTGAGTTAGCTTCCTATAATTTGAGGGGAGCAACGTATTCATGGTTTGAGATGTGTGAGGATTCCCATGGGGAGGGGAGCCCTCCGGCGAGGTGGGATGAGTTTGTAGGTGCTTTCATGGATCATTTCTTGCCTGCCGAGACTATGGCAGCCCGCGCTACAGAGTTTGACGTAGTCAAGCAGGGCAATAGGAGTGTGTAGGAGTATCATATGGAGTTCGTGCGCTTGTCCAAGTATGTTGTCCACATGATGCCGACTATAAAGGCTAGAGTTCGCCGGTTTATTCAAGGCCTCGGTCCCTTGGTTATTAATGACGTTGCTCTGCATTTAGATATGAACTATGGGAAGACGTAGGATTTTCCCAGGCTACGGAGGCTCGGAAATTGAATATAAGAATGGAGAGGTAGAGTAGTAGTAGAACCCGGTCGGCAGGCAGCCATGGGGGTTATTTTGGAGGAGGGAGACAAGTTCTTAGGAGAGGATCATCAGGACCATCCCAGTCTCATGCTCAGTCATGAGCTAGTGCCCCGGCGCTAGTGCGTCACCATCATCATCGGTAGGGAGGTCATTTTGGGGCCAGTTCTGGCGGCAAGGGGTCCATCAGCCAGGTCGTTCAGGTGGAAGATTCCAGCAGCAGCAGAGGGGCCCATGCCCCAAGTGCGAGAGGTTTCATACCGGGCCCTGTTATCTAGATCGGCTAGTATGCTATGGTTGTGGGGTGAGGGGTCATATTCATAGAGACTGCCCTTCATTCAGCTAGGGTGCAGGATGGGGTGCCGCCCAGCCATCTAGTTCTTCAGCTGCTACATCTTCAGCACGCCCATCAGCCCGAGGCACTTCAGCACCAGCAGGGCATGGTGCAGCCAGGGGTGGTGCCCGAGGTTGGGAAGGACCCAGCAAGTTCTATGCTTTGAGTGTTCGCCAGAGTGCAGAGGCTTCTCTAGATGTTGTCACAGGTATTCTGACTATTCAAACACATAAGTTTTATGCTCTTATTGATCCCGGGTCTTCTTTGCCATATGTTACTCCATTTATTGCTTCTAGTTTTGGGATAGAACACAAACAGCTTCATGAGTCGTTCTCCGTGTCAACTCCAGTTGGTAATTCTATTACGGACGTGCGAGTCTATAGGAATTGTGTTGTCACGGTGTGTGGTCGGGATACCAAGGCCGATCTTATGAGCTAGGAATGGTAGATTTTGATGTGATTATGGGGATGGACTGGCTCTACTCGTGCTTTGCTAAACTCGACTGTCGATCCAGAATTATGAGGCTCGAGTTTCCTAGGGAACCAGTTATTGAATTGAAGGGGAATGATGTTGTTCCAAGAGGCAGGTTTATTTCCTACCTTAAGGCCTTGAAGATGATCAGGAAGGGGTATATCTACCACTCGGTCCGGGTTGCGGACACCACTTCAGAGGTGCCTGCTCCCAAATCCATGCCTGTTGTGAATGTGTTTCTTGAGGTTTTTCTGAATGAGTTTCTTGGGATCCCACCTGATAGAGAGATTGATTTCGGGATTGACGTATTGCCATATACGCAGCCAATATCTATTCCACCCTACCGAATGGCGCCGGCAGAATTGAGAGAGTTAAAAGAGCAATTGAAGGATCTATTAGAAAAGGGTTTCATTAGGCCTAGTGTGTCTCCTTGGGGCGCACCAGTTCTTTTTGTCAGAAAGAAAGACGGATCTCTTTGTATGTGTATTGATTATCGGCAGCTCAACAAGGTCACCATCAAAAAGAAATACACATTTCCTAGGATAGATGATTTGTTCTACCAGTTGCAAGGTGCGAAGTTCTTCTCAAAGATTGATTTGCGGTCTGGGTATTACCAGTTAAAGATCAACGAGCAGGATATTCCTAAGACTACCTTCAGGACTCGATATGGGCACTTTGAATTTTTGGTAATGTCCTTTGGGCTAACCAACGCCCCAGTAGCTTTTATGGATCTTATGAATCGAGTTTTCAAACTGTTTCTTGACTCCTTTGTGATTTTCTTCATTGACGATATCCTTGTTTATTCGCGAAGTCAGGAAGATCATGCTACTCACCTTAGGGAAGTTCTTCAGACTCTTCATCACCACCAGTTGTATGCAAAGTTTTCAAAATGTGAGTTTTGGATAGTATCAGTCACCTTTTTGGGCCATGTTGTTTCCAGGGAAGTGATTCGGGTTGATCCCCAAAAGATTGCAGCGGTAAAGCATTGGTCTAGACCAACGACCCCGACAAAGATTCGTAGTTTCTTGGGTTTGGCTAGATAATATCGGAGTTTCGTGGAGGGATTCTCTACCCTCGCCTCCCCATTGACTAAGCTGACACAAAAAGCGGTTAAGTTTCAGTGGTCTAATGCTTGCAAAAAGAGTTTTCAAGAATTGAAATCAAGATTGACTTTGGCGCCAGTGTTGACCTTGCCAGAAGGTTCAGAAGGGTTTTTGGTGTATTGTGATGCTTCAAGACAGCTCAAGAATCACAATAAAAATTATCCGACGCATGATTTGGAGCTCGCGGCGGTTGTTTTTGCATTGAAGATCTGGCGGCATTATCTTTATGGGGTCCATGTGGACGTGCTCACAGACCATAAGAGTCTTCAGTATTGATTCAAACAGACGGAGTTGAACTTAAGGCAGCGGAGGTGGTTAGAATTGCTCAAGGATTATGATATGAATATTTTTCACCATCCAGGAAAGGAGAATGTGGTAGCCGATGCTCTTAGTCGAAAATCAATGGGTAGCTTGGCTCATTTGGAAGCACGTCAAAGGCCTTTGGCTCGGGAGGTTTATCAGTTGGCCAGTCTAGGGTATGTATTTCGGCCTCAGATGAACGGAATGTCGTGGTGCATAACGGAGCAGAGTCTTCGCTTGTAGCGGAAGTCAAGGGAAAGCAATTCAAGGATCCAGCTTTGACACAGTTGAGAGAAGTAATTCTAAATCACAAGACTTCACCATTTTCACTCGGCGATGATGATGGTGTTTTGTGGTGCCAAGGGAGGCTATGTGCTCAGGATATGGATGATCTTCGGGAGAGAGTTATGGCAGAGGCTCACAATTCCAGGTATTTAGTACACCCAGGTTCTAGGAAGATGTAACATGATCTCAAAGAGATTTATTGGTGGAATGGTATGAAGAGGGTTGTGGCGGACTTTGTGACTAGGTGTCCAAATTGTTAGCAAGTGAAGGTCGAGCATCAGAGGCCCGGTGGGTTGGCACAGCTAATGGAAATACCGACGTGGAAATGGGAAATGATCAATATGGACTTTGTGGTGGGGTTACCTCGTACTCCACGTAGGTTCGACTCAGTTTGGGTAATAGTGGATCGGCTAACGAAGTCGGCGCATTTCTTGCCAGTCAAGTCCACCGATACTGCAGAATAGTACGCTCAGTTATATATCAAAGAAATAGTTAGGCTCGACGGCACTCCAGTATTTATTATATCGGATCGAGGGGCCCAGTTCACAGCTAACTTTTGGAAGAAATTTCAGCAAGGTTTGGGTACGCAGGTAAATCTCAGCACTGCAATCCACCCATAGACTGATGGGCAGGCAGAGCGGACCATTCAGACTCTTTAAGATATGTTACGGGCTTGTGTAGTATATTTCAAGGGTAGGAGGGATGATCACTTGCTGCTTATAGAATTTGCTTATAATAATAGCTTCCTTGCTAGTATTCAGATGGACCCATTTGAGGCATTGTACGGAAGGTGTAGATCTCCAATTGGATGGTTCGAGGTTGGAGAGGCGGAACTGCTAGGACCGTATCTTGTACATCAAGCTACGGAGAAGGTTAGAGTCATTTCGGAGAGGATGAAAACTTCTCAGAGTCGTCAGAAATATTATTCGGACGTTTGTAGCAGGGATTTGGAGTTTCAAGTAGATGATTGGGTATTCTTGAAGGTATCTCCCATGAAAGGAGTGATACGGTTTGGGAAGAAAGGGAAATTGAGCCCAAGGTATGTCGGGCCATATAGGATTGCTCAAAGGATAGGGAAGGTGGCATATAGGCTGGAATTCCCCCCTGAGATGTTGTTAGTGCACCCAGCGTTTCATGTGTCTAGTATGCTGAAGAAGGTAGTTGGAGATCCATCTGTCATCATGTCGGTTTAGACCGTTGAAATTAATGAATATTTGTCATATGAAGAGGTTCCGGTTGCTATTCTTGATAGGAAAGTTCGTAGGTTGAGGAACAAAGAGGTCACTTCGGTTAAAGTATTATGGCGGAGTCAACAAGTCGAAGAAGCCACGTGGGAAACGGAAAATGAAATGGAAGAGAAATATCCCCACTTGTTTGAATAAGTCCGGTAGTGGTTTTGAAAGGTTTCATCTCTAAGCTATTACATTGGTGTCAAATTTTGTGCAAGAACACTCCACTACCCTAATTAGCCTACTATTGTGACCTCTCAAAATTTGTGCCATAAATGTATATGTTGTTTTGATTAGTTGGATCATGTGCAACTCATGAAATAGTTGAATTATATGCAACTCATTGTAATAGTTGAATTATGCGCAAATTTGTGGAGTTAACTGAACTATGTGAGGCTTTTGGAAGTAATTGCATTATATATAGCTTGTTGAAATGATCGAATTATGTGCAAGTTGATAGAGTAACTGAAAATGTGTGGAATCAATTAAAATGTGTTTCGAGGGCTCTCTGACAGGTATATAGGCCTAATTACAAAGGAAACTCTGGCGAAATTTCCAGGAAATATCGGAGTTAGTAAAAAAAAATAATAATAATAATGTTTGGAGGTTGGTATGTTTTGTGTTCTCTTAACTAAGTGATTCCCCGATCCTCATTCGAGGACGAATGATTTTAAGTGGGGGAGAAGTAAAGACCCGTAAAATTTCATGGCTAAAAATAATGCCCAAATAGGTCCCCGTGTTTTTATAACTGTAGAAATTCTTTAAACGGACCCTTTTTGAGTAAAAGTACCTCGGGACTTAAAAGATAAAATTTTCCAGAATTGTGCGGGTCTGCGGTCCACTATGCGATCGCAGATCATGTATGCGGACCGCATAGTGGTCGCATACTTGGACAGTTTGCTGTCCATTTTGAGGATAGCTATGCGGCCTAGAATGCGATCGCATTTCTCGAATGCGGGCCGCTTAGTTGTCGCATTCTTGCACCTTGATTTTTGCGGAGGGAGTTATCCGACGCACTATGCGATCGCATTATGCGGACCGTATAATGGTCGCATACCTGGGCAGTCTGGTTTCCTTTTTGGCCCATTTGAGGGCCATTTATGCGACAGGAATGTGGACCGCATAGTAGGAATGCAATCGCATTCTTGACCGCATTTCTACTTTGGGACTTTTAAAATTCTAATTTTTATACCCGACTCCCAGTTCATTAAAACACTTACCCTCTTCCATTTTAAGGATTTTCTGAACAAAATAGAGAGAGGGAAGAGAGAGTTCTTGAGAGTGAAGGTTCCATCTTCACCCAAAATTGACTCTTCACCATCACTCGGGCCCGAAAGTTATTGAGTAATTGTCGTCTTCTTCACTCTAAGAGGTGAGTCCCCACCTCATTTCCTTTTAATTCTCAGGTTTGGCTAAAAAGGGTAGAACACATAAATTGATTCTTGGAGATAAAAGATGATACCTTTCATGCATGTAAGTTAAACTCCCTAATCTAGTAAAGGGAAACGAGTTTGTGTAATTATTCACAAAAAAGAGGTTAGTAATCTAAGGGGTCACATAGCGTTCGATAAAATGCCTAAATGAGTTCGAGTTATGTTTATGGTTCCTAATTCTAAGTGAAATATGTCACATTGTGTAATAGATTGACGGTGCTAGACGGTTCCTGGATTTGTGATAAAAAAAATTAAAGGGGAATTCCGATTAAAGGTATGTATGGCTAACTTTAATCTTCGTAGAGTCACCTTGTTGGTGTCCGAGCATTTGGTATGGGTTTCTAGCTTATGCATATGTGAATCGATTGTTCTAATGTGTTGAGGCGTAAGATATTGTTCTCTGATTGTCCTAGTTGATTACCATGCCACCATGCTATATGAATTGTGAAAAGGTGAATCTTTGTGCTTATTCTATCATGTGCAAACCTCGTTAAATGTTGAATACATTGGTATGAGAGGACGTGCTACCAAATGAAAGAAATGATAACGAATCCAATTGTTGAATGTACCTATGTGCTAAATGATGTGTAGTAAATAATGGAAAGGAAATGTGAATTTATCTAATTAAACTATATGTTGATGGTATGTCATATATGACTCACAGTTTGGTAAAGGTTGCTATGGCCTTGACTTCACATGGTTATTTTGTTGTAACGAATGTATATTCTTGATGATGAAAATCCGTGTGAATGAATTGATTGGTTGATGTTGCTATCAAATGTAATTGTACAGTGGGATCGGGTTGCACGCCGCACAGAATTATACGGTGGGATCGGGTTGCACGCCGCAACAGAATAGTATGGTGGGATCGAGTTGCACGCCGCAATAGAATTGTATGTTTGTATTGGGTTGCACGCCGCAACTTAAGTAATAAGGGTGTAATGTGATTGTGGATGGGATCGGGTTGCACGCCGCAACATAAGAAATAAGGGTGGCATATGATTGTAAGGTGGGATCGGGTTGTGCGCCGCAACAAGGGAACAATTGAAATAAGAAAATGTGAAAACCTCATTTGTTATTATTTGTATCCTTGTGCAATATTTGTTTGTGTTTCTTTAACTGCCTCTTATATGTGTATTGTTTGATTTTACATAGAGTAAAGTTTGTCTATACATGCTAGTACTATTCAATGGTACTAACGTCCCTTTCCAGGGGCGCTACATCTTTTATACGGATGTAGGTGGTTATATAGCAGGTAGCTCGGTCCACCATTAGTGGTGCCTCCTCTTCATCTCTTCAGCAATTCTAGTGAGCCCTATTTCCTCTGGGGGCCGTGTGTGGACCAAATCATTCTCTTTTGCTTATGTTGTAAAAGGTATAGCCGGGGCCTTGTTATCGGCAAGATTATGTGAACTCCTAGTATTCTTAGAGGCTCCGTAGACACTGTGTGGGTTGTATATATATATAATTTGGGTAGTAGTTGTAATTATTCGGAATTGTGGTCCTGTGATGGAAATGTTGTGTTTAGTTTCTATAATTTTGGGATCATCAAAGCATTGAAGCTTTAAAAGAGGAAAATCGAAATTTTGTTGTAAATTTATTATAAATTTGTATATTGTGCACGGGGTAACGCGTTGGGTAGGAAAGGCAATATAGGTCCGCTTGACCGTAATCATCCGGTTAGGTGTCGGTCTCGTCCCTCAATTTTGGGGTGTGACAAGTCAGTCGTCCCATTGTACTTGGAAATTTCTCAAATGCGGAATTTCTTCGGAATGGGCTTCGGAGTAGCACTTGGAGGGAACGGCTTCTGCACGAACTTCTTCGAATCCAAACCCTTTAGAATCGGTGGTGCCCCCGATATTCTGTCAGCCCGGGAGTTGTATGTGTCTACTTTTTTTTTCATTCGCCTCGATTTCCATTTTTCTTGATTTAATCAGTTTAGTAAGATCATTGAGCATTTTCATAATGGAGGGATCAGTCCTCGATTCATTGGCATTCGATCTCTCTGGTACAGGTTCGGTCCTGTGAACAGCTTCTAGTGAGGGTGAGGGTGAGGCCCCACTTGGTGCTCGGTGCTGATTTTGTAGTTGTGCTGTAGCGGCTTGTTGAGCCTATAGCATTTCAATATCAATTGGAGGCTGACTCCACCGTCTTCTCCGCCCTGCATACCTCGACCACTTGATCGACCTTCCCTATGTACGCTACCTTCGGGATACCTAGATATAGGACGACCTAACATGATATAGAAACTTTTACACATGACATACGGTCCTATAAGGCCGACATGATCATTTGTACACTCAAAACATATACATGACATCTATCTACCAGCCTCTAAGAGTACATAAACGTCATAAAGGTTGGGACAGGGCCCCGCCATGCCAATTAATAGATGTCAAATCATACCAAATAGGAAACTCCAGAGCAAGTGGGGTGCACCAACACCTTCCGCTAAGCTGATAGCCTACTAGGAGGACTGTCAACCTGTCTATCGGGACCTGCGAGCATGAAACACAACGTCCCCAAGCAAAAGGTACTTCAGTACAAATAAAGTACTGAGTATGTAAGGCATGAAAGAAACATGGTGTAAAGAAGTCAACATGTAAGTCTGGATATCTATGTGAATCGTGAAACATTTTTAATGTCATGCATATGTGTGTAAATTAAATTTCATCCAAATGTATATGAGTAAATAATATCATCAAGCCTCTGAGGGCATCCCATCATTTCATCTTGGCCTTTGTGGGCGAAATCATCAACATATACCAGTTGATCAGGTGGTGATGCGTATATAAGGTCATAGCCTTTCCCCATACCCCATATACATATAATATTCGCATATATAACACTATATGGTCAAGGGTCAATGTACATGTATAAATAAATGCAATGCATGAGAAGTCAATAAGATCTCTCGGAATGTAATAAAACCATTATGCCTTATATTAATATCATGAAATAAACATTATCAACGTAGGTATTTTCTAAGATCCATGAACAAACGATAGAATAAAAGGACACATGGGGAATCAAGAACGTAGGAACCCCAAGTACTTTAAGAGTAGTGTCATTTGTGAAAGTTGCGCGTTTGCTCATTTCTTTTGTATCATATGGATCACGCCAAAACAAAAGAAGAGATAGACTTAATATACCTTTGTTTTTACCTAAACGCACGACGTCGGTTCATCCCGTTAGTACTTTAATCTACAACAAACAATAAGGGACCATTGTTAAGCTTACAGAAGCTAGAACTCAACATAAATGAGCAACTAGCTCGTCTATGAAATGTCGGACAACACCTCCCATTATTCTTTTCATTTTGCTCAAATCCAAAAACAAGACCAACATGTCTAGAATATATATATATATATATATATATATATATATATATATATATATATATATAACCTCATATTCATTAAAATACATCACCAAAACAGTCCACATCATCTCACCCAAGAACCAAGTTCTAACTTGCACTTTCTGAGCCTTCTCTTCTTCCAAACACATCAACCACAATAGCAATAGTATTCATAATTTATTTCTACTGATTTCCAGCCATAAAACATCAAAACTCAACTCCAAAATAGACCAGCAACTACAACACTTCAACATGAAGTTCAACTTGCTTCATTAGTTTCCTTTATCAAATCAACTAGATATACAACTATGATCTTAAATACATATAGGAGAAGTTAAACCTTACCTTGGAAGCAATAATACTCATCCAACTAAGCTTTACTTCAAGCTCAAATAAGATCTTTACCCCAAACAACAAAGTAGAGAGGTAACTAGGTGATCTTGATCTTCCAAGAGAGAAATCACCTTAAAACTTATGGATTTGGTCTTGAACCCTATGATAACATTGAGAGAGATCTTGGGCTGATATTTTTGAGCTCCTTGACGTTGAAATAGAGAGATGGGGATTATATAAATTGTTTTCCAAGTGAAATTGAGATATATTTATATTTATATGGCCCCACTAATGGGCTTGGTGAGATGGGTCTTGGGTTGTCCCAAGACTTGCCCATCTCTATCCTTTTCCATTCCCTTTTAATTTGATCCATAAGATCTAAGTAGGTGATGCACCTACTTGTCACATGCTTAATAAAGGAGGTGATTCATGTTGGTCCCTTTTTCCATTTTGAAACATGTCTCTTACTCATTAAATAATTTAGACATGTGTCGAGTAGCTCAAGCAAGTAGGACAGAAAGTAAGTTGGTGAAGCAGGCACGTCGAGTAAGCAAGCAACTTGTTTTTATTAGTCCAAAATCTCCTTTCACATGTTTAAGTGCATTGGTCCTCAACCTATTCATTTGCATGTTGAACAAAAATACGGGATGTTATATCATTAGATCACTTTATATACTTTCTAAACGAACCTCATTTCTTAGCTTACATCAATTGACGTGCGATGTACGTTCATGCACGTAAATATGGGGTGTAACAAAAGCAGTCTTGGGCTTCTGAAATCTAAACTCACACTTGTCTGGAAATCTGAATAGGGCACCCTTCTAGGTCAATTGAGTCAATGGGGTTTTTATGGATGAAAACCCCTCCAAGAACCGGTGGTAATAACCCACCAAACCTAGGAAACTCTGAATATCTATAGCTGAAGTAGGTCTAGGCTAGTTTTGAATTGCGTCATTCTTCTTCGGATCCACATTTATGCCCTTTGCCAATGCAAAATGTCCCAAAAGGTGAATTAATCTAACTAAAACTCACACTTCGAAAACTTGGCATATAACTGGCTACCTCTCAAAGTCTGAAGTGCAATCCGAAGATGTTGCTCATGCTCCTCTCGACTGCGGGAGTAGATCGAGATATCATCAACTAGTACTATCATAAAAGAATCAAAGTAGATCTTGAACACCCAATTCATGAAATCCCTAAATATTGATGGGGCATTTTTTAACCCAAAATACATCACTAGGAACTCATAATTCCTTACCGGGTGGTGGAGCAACCGGCACCGAAACCATGGCAAAAGAACTCTATTATGTCATGCCGCCTAGTAATCTCGGACAGGACCTCCTGATGTGCCCAATACCACCACACTCAAAACACCATCCTGCTGATGTGGCATCTAAAGCTGAAGCTGACCTGAACGGGCCAGATAACCACAGTGATAGCTCTAAATCGGAGGCGCATTGGTAGGAGGTGATGGTGCGCCGAAGGCTGGCTACCTAAAATAAGGTACATAAAGACCACTACTCCCTCAAGCACTACGAGATTCCTGAAGTGCTGAATGAAATGGCTGGGAGGATGGCCACTACCATAAGTACCCCTTTCTCCAGATGAGGCGCCACTGGAACTACCGGAATTCTAGTGCCTCTTATCTGACATCGGCCCTCTCTTACGAGCACGAAACAACTCGATACGTATGGAAATATCTACGGTCGTCTGGAAAGGAATATCACTCCCTGTATCCTTATCCATCTGAAGCATGATAGTGTGAGTGAGCCCATCAATAAATGTCTTAACTCTCTCCATCTCAGTAGGAAGCAAGATAGTGGCATGGCGACCTAAGTCCACAAATCGAGTCTCGTACTGGGTGACAGTCATACCACCCTACTGAAGTCGCTCAAACTGCCTGCGGTACTCCTCTCTCAAGGTGACAGGGATGAACTTCTCTAGAAATAGCTATGAAAAGTGATCCCAGGTAAGTGCAAGCAACTAGCTGGTCTAGTCAACTTATAATCTCTCCAACATCTCCGTGCAGAACCAGTAATCTGAAATGCTACAAAATCGACCCACTGGTCTCATATACCCATGTTACACAACACCTCGTGGCAACAATCGAGAAAATCATATAGGTCCTCAAAAGATGTACCATTGAAATGAATCGGAAAGATCTTGGTGAACTTATCCAACTTCAACATAGCCTCATAAGACACAGCGGCCTACCACCGACATGTGCTGCAATAACCGACTGAACTACCCCAACTGGCAGGGCTGCTGGAGTTTAAAACTGGGGAGCCATCTACTCCGAAGTATGATTAGCTAGAGTTTGTGCTCCTCTCTCATCCGGAGAGATGGACGGTGCCACCGAAAAGGTATCGGTCTGGGCCACACTCTCCATAAGTCCCACCAAACAGACTATAATGTCCTGAAGTAATGAAGTGGCTATGAACCCCTCTGTGATCTGACTTGGTCTTACAGGTACAATATGAGCTATAACGCACTCCTAGAAATCCACCTGAGGCTCCATTTGGGGTGATATTGCTCGAGCTCTAGGCTGATCTGTGCCTCTACCTCTGCCTTGGCCTCTGGCGCGACTTAGGACTTGACATTTGCCTCTAGCCATAGCTGCCACAGGGGGCTCCAGCTTCTGCCCAGCTATAGATGTAGTACATGTTCTCACCATCTGCGAGAGAACAAGAATGGACGAGTTCAATCATCAATAAGAAAATAAAATCTCACGACTGTCACACCTCCTTTTTCCCCACTACCCCTCCCTACGGATTGATGAAGGGTAATAAGGGAGTTTTTCCAATTAAAGTGACATTATTCAGATTT
>ML367891.1:0-42598 GCA_005239505.1 Nicotiana paniculata
GGCAGCGCCAGTCACTGAGAATGGAAACAACAACAGTTTTATTGCCTCCTGAGTGATGTTAGGTGTCTCTGAGTTTTGCAAATTGACAGGAAGTTTTTCAAATATTGCTGGGGGTCTTCGATGTATGACCCTGAGAATAGCCCTTTGTTCTGCAAGAAGTGCAGCATATTATTTGTTATCTGGAAGGACTCGGCCTGAATATGAGGGACCAGTATTGCGGTGGCCAAATTCTCAGTCGTGGGTTGTGCCCAGTCATATAAGGGAGCCTCTGCCCCTAATTGAGCGGCTGGGTCTACCACATCATCCCCATTATTGTTACGGTTGTGTGGATCTTCCATGTCGGTTTCAATTTGTTCAATTTGTGGTTGATGTTTGCTTTTCCGGTTGGTCCGGTTTAGGGCCTTGAAAACTTTCTCGGGGTCTGATAAGGCTTCAACTACTTCACCAGTGCGCGATGAGTTTCTAGGCATGCACCTGCAACACGTTAGCAAACGTTAAACTTTCAATGTAAAAATAAAAATTAAAAGAAAATTGACTATATTTCAGGTATTTCTTCCAACTCAATTGATAATACCGTTAAGTACCCGGTAACGGCGCCAAAATTTGATCACGCTCAACTATGTCTTATAAAAGACTAAGCGGGCGTTGCAAATATAATCCAGGGTATTATGACCAGAGTCGATCCCACAGGGAATTTACGTATCAATCAAGGCTTTAGAATACACAACTTTTACTCAATCAATTCTCTCAAGACTTTTTAGTATAAATTGGTGATTTTTACTAATTCTAATGACAATAATAATAACTAGCAATTACTAAAAATGTGTTGTAAACAATTATGATAAAGGTCTAAGGNTTGTCTGTATCAATCATGAACACTCTATCTACCATAAATCTCTCTCAAGTAATTATGATAATTTACTAGACGCACTCTCTCAAGTTACTCTACTAGATTGCATTACAGTTCACTAGCTAGATTGCACCCGAAATATCGTTATTTCTAATCCAACTTCTAAACCCTCGGTTATGAATTTAGTCTATACTCTGGGAGTGATATTGTTCAAACAACTACCTAAATATGCACTCTATCTCAAGTAGATACATAATAAATAGGAACAGCTAATTGAGGGCCCTTCAATCAACTACAACAAGAACGTAGTTGAACAAATAGAGATTAATCAACCAATCAAAACTATATTAATATCACAATAAATTTATTCCCCAACGGGTTCCACCAAAACCCTAGATTAAGAAAATTATCTACTCATATTCATAAGAATCAATTCGAAAATAACTTGCATAATTGAACTACAAAATAATGAATAAAAGCTATAAAAATCAATGTTTGCTTCACTGAGTAGTAATTCACAAGTTTTTCTTCACTTTAATGGCTTCCTCTCCTTTTCAAGTTGTGTTTTTGGGTCTATTTATATGTTTGGGATAAACCCTAGCCGTGTAGGAGACTTCTCTTCCAACCGGAAAACACTTAAAACCTTTAAAACTCGGAATTGACCGGACCTCGGGACCCAGGCGTTTGGGCTCAAACGCCCCCTTAACGCCAGGGCAGACCTGGCTTTAGGGGTCTAACGCCAGGCTGACCCTGGCTTTAGGGGCCAAACGCCCCACTAACGCCCGGGTTGGCCTGGTTTTAAGGCCAAAATGCCCGGCTATAGCCCGGGTCACTCCTTCTCGACTCTTGAGCGTATTTTCGACGTTCATGCATCCATTTAGCTCGGTTTCCATCTCCAATGCACCTACACATGAAATAGACTCCATTATGCACATAAAAAGTGTATTTTTATCATTAACGCACATAAAACATAAGGCATATAACTTGTTAAATCATGAATTCTAGCCACGCATCAACATGCCAGGCCTGGAGTTGTAGTTCCTGGAAGAGCATATCTATCTCTGGACATTACTACAATAATAACAACAATATACCTAGTATTATCCCACACTGTGGGGTCTGGGGAGGGTAGTGTGTACGCAGACCTTACCCTACCTTGTGAGGATATAGAGGTTATTTCCAATAGACCCTCGACTCAGGAAATTATATACACCACATTAATTAAAATATATAAAAGAAGGGACAGTACCAAAAAGCTATATAAAAGCAGAATAAAAATAACAAGGCAGTAAGGTGATCAACAATGAAAGAAAAGAACGATTGGTCATACAAACCTACTACCAACATAAAGCGAGACTGCGTGTCAATACTACTGTTATGAACACTCTAGACTACCTACTCTACTACCCTAATCCTCGACCTTCATACCTTCATATCAAGGATCATGTCCTCGGTCAGCTGAAGCTGCGCCATGTCTTGCCTAATCACCTTTCCCCACGTCTTCTTTGTCCTACCTCTGCCTCTACATAGGCCCTCCAATGTCAACCTCTCACACCTCCTCACCGGGGCGTCTGTGCTCCTCATCTTCACATGACCAAACCACCTAAGTCACGCTTCCCGCATCTTGTTCTCAATAGGGGCCACACCAACCTTGTTGCGAATAACCTCATTTCTGATCCTATCTAACTAGGTGTGCCCGCACATCCATCTCAACATCCTCATCTCTGCTACCTTCATCTTCTGGACATGAGCGATCTTGACTGGCCAACACTCAGCCCTATACAACATCCTTGGTCTGACCACCACCCGCTAGAACTTACCCTTAAGTTTCGGTGGCATCTTCTTGTCACACAAAACACCGGAAGTGAGCCTCCATTTCATCCATCCCACCCCAATACGATGGGTGACATCTTCATCAATCTCCTCATCCCTCTGAATAATAGACCCAAGGTACTTAAAACTCCCTCTCCTAGGGATGACCTGCGAGTCAAGCCTCACCTCCCCTGTCCCTCCTTGAGTCTCGCTACTGAACTTACATTCCAAGTATTCTATCTTAGTCATGTTCAACTTGAAACCTTTAGATTCCAGGGTCTGCCTCCATGCCTCTAATTTCACATTCACACTATCTCGCGTCTCCTCAATCAATACAATATCATCTGCAAATAGCATGCACCACGACACCTCCCCATGAATGTGGCGCGTCAGTACGTCCATCACTAAAGAAAACAAAAAAAGGCAGAGTGCCGACCCCTTATGTAACCCCATCATAACCGGAAAATGTTCCGAGTCACCACCCACCGTCCTCACTCGGGTATTTAATCCATCATACATGTCCTTAATCAACCTAACGTAGGCAACCGGTACACCCCTAGCCTCCAAACATCTCCACAAAACCTCCCTCCGAACTTTATCGTACGCCTTTTCTAAGTCGGTGAACACAATATGCAAGTCCTTCTTTCTCTCCCTATACTGCTCCATCAATCTCCTAACAAGGTGGATGTCTTCTGTAGTCGAACGCCCCGGCATAAACCCGAACTGGTTCTCGAAAATAGACACATTCCTCCTCACCCTTAGCTTTACCACTCGCTCCCAGAATTTCATAGTATGGTAAACAGTTTGATACCCCGATAGTTATTACAATTTTGGATATCATTCTTTTTCTTGTATACCGGAACCATTGTGCTCCACCTCCACTCTTCGGGCTTCTTCTTCGTTCTAAAATTGACATTAATTAACCTAGTGAGCCACTCCAAGACTGCCTTGCCTGCGCTCTTCGAAAACTCCACCAGGATTTCATCCGGCCCGATCGCTTTGCCCCTGCTCATCTTATGCATACCCCCTTAACTTCATCAACTCTAATCCGCCTACAATACCCAAAGTCACAACAACTCTCAGAGAGTTCTAAATCACCCAGTACGATGCTCATGTCCCCCTCCTTGTTCAAGAGACTATGTAAGTATTTCTGCCATCTCCGACGAATATCTCTAGACATTATGTCAGAGATATTATTTGGCAACATGTATTATGTGTGCAAATCAGGTACATTCCCTTCCCTCTTCTTCCCTAATAACTTTCAACCCATGATAGAATACCTATTTCTCATTTTCAAAATCCTCATAAGAGGTTGATTCATTTTCTTTGAGCTGCTTTTTGTTCCTTTTACTTTTTTCTTTCGTGAAAATGCAGTAAAATCTTGATGGCTTGCAAATATGGTAATTGTATTCCTCTTGCTTCTTGTATCACAATCCACCTATTAATGAAAAATCACGGTTTGCTCTATTTCCAGTTCCCTGCCCAATACTGGGATTGACTGAATTTATTCACTCTTTTTTTTTCTTCCCTTCAAAATTTGTTGTTTTGCTCTTCTTTTTTTATTCTTTGCCTTGAAATAGTTCGTTAATTTGATAAGAAGGCAGAAATTTTATCAAATGAGAGATTAACTTATTTAGCCTTCAGAAAAAAACCCAATTGGATTTGAGCACGAAATTTTTGATTTAATCATGAGAATGGACCAGAAAAGACAGGTTCAATTACAGCAAAGGGGATCACCCTCTTCAGCTAGTAAGAAGGGGAAAGGGAGGAAAAAAGGGGAAACTGAGGTTCAAAACTTAATATGTGGCATCAACTATGAAGGGAGGAATAAAAAGGAAAGGGATAGGCAAAGCAAGACTCTTTCCAGATGGAAGTTAAAATTCTAAGCTGGAACATTAGGGGCCTCAATGACAGGGATAAAAGGAGCATTATCACATCACTAGTTAGGAGGTGGAAAGCTGACATCCTGTGTCTCCAAGACCAAAATGGAGAATGCTTTACCAAATTTGGGGGAATAGGTGGGCTGAATGGGCAGGGTTGAAGGCTAGTGGAACTAGGGATGGAATTCTTATTCTATGGGATAAGAGATCATGGAGGTGTATTGACTCTCACCAGGGGTGCTGTCACGACTCAATTTCGGAGTCGTGATGGTGACTGTCATGGAACCAGGCAAGCCGCTTTTTTTAACTAAGCTAAATTCAATTTCCAGTAAAAATACGATTTTAAACGAATTTATTGATAATACTAAGAATCTAAAGTTTAAAAACAATATTTGAAAAACTAAATTTAAAACCTCCAACCCCGGATCCGGTGTCACTCAGTCATGAGCTACTATAACATAAAGCAAAGAAAAGGAGAAATGGACAACATTGTCTCAAAATAAAGAACAATAGGTAGAATAAGAAAGAGAAGGCGAGGTCGCGATCGCCAGTTGCTACCTCGACAACTCCAATGAAAACTCTGTCAGCTTCTCAATATCCACTACCGAGTCCCGATGTACCTGGGTCTGCACACAAGGTGCAGGGGGTAACGTGAGTACACTACCTCAGAAGTAACAAACCCAAACTATGGGCTGAGAGGTAGTGACAGACTAAACCTCAATAGTTAAATCATCAGCTTACAAAATTTAGGCATGTTCACAGTTTATCAGAAAATAACAACAGAATATACTAGATATACCTCCATATGTTCAACATGCCAACATGTCATAGTGTGAAAATGCACATAGTGCTCACAACTCTCCCACAGAAGTCCACTCAGTACTATATATGGCTCTCAGGCCCAGGGAAGATTCATCCCGGAATATGCATAAACATCGGTGACCGTAGTCACTCCGTACTGAGAAAAAAGGCCAGTCCAGCCCCCACGAAAAACATCCATCTCCGGAATGAAACACTCAGACAATATCCATATCCAGGGAAGATCCACCCCTCACATAACATCAGCTTCTGACAAGATCCATGCCCAGGGAAGATCCATCCCTCACATAACATCAGCTTCGGACAAGATCCTTGCCCAGGGAAGATTCATCCCTCATCATCAAGGCGCTCAATGGGGGTGTAAAGACTCCAGAGGGACCCTAGTGGCCCAAGCGCCATATCAAGCCAACGAAGACATGATTTAATATCATTGCGGTGTGCAGTCCGATCTCATAACAGGCTCTCGGTCTCACTCAGTCATTACTCTTCACTCTCACTCACATGGATCACAAATGCCTCCATCAACCCGAAACAATGATAAGTATGCATGTAATTAACAATACTGAGACTGAGATATGAAGTGATATGCTATAACATGACTGATGTATATGACATCAAGTAATCACAAAATGAGACAGCAATATACAACCACTCGGGTCTCAGCATTTTCGGCGTGAAGCCTAGCATTTATATTTAATATGATCTCTAATATGTTCATAATTACCACATTAATAGAAGCACAGATATCATCATAGAATAATCACTAAGCGGTGCATGGGATAAGCCAGGCCGCAATTACTCCATTCACGCCCGCACGCCCGTCACTTGGCATGTGCGTCACCTCAACAATAGTCATAAATCATTTAATTCGAACCCTCAGAACCAAGTTTGGAAACGTTACTTACCTCAAAACCGGCTAAAATACTATTCTGCAGTGCCTTTGCCTCTAAACTCGGCCTCTGAGTGCTCCAAATCTACCAAGTTCAGATTTTTATCATCAATTTATGCTTAAGGAATAAATTCCAATCGAAAATATCAAATTTAGCTCAAAAATCCGAAATTGGTCAAAACCCGACCCCCGGGCACGTGTCATGAAACTCAGAAATTTTCATACAGAAATGTTCTTCATCATCTCAGAGTCCGTACATATAAAGAACACAAAAATCGGAGTTCGTTTGACCCCTCAAATCAATCCCTAAATGTCTCATAATCTCAAGCCCTAAACCCACATTTTTCTACTGATTTTCATGAATTAAATACTGATATTATGATCCTTAATCACCTTTAATCAAGTTTTAGGGTCCGAAATACATACCTCAATGAAGAACACTGATTTGCCCTCTTCAAAATCGCCTCCAAGCTCTTTTCCCGTTCAAATATGGTGTTAAAAAGTCCAATGGTCGCAGAAGGTTTGTTTAAATACTACCCAGTTCTTTATTCGACGCGATCGCGGGACCCACATCGCGATCGCGAAGCACAACTTCTCAGCTGCCCAAAAATATTCTCTGTGATCGCAAACTTAGCCACGCGATCACGGACACTGCGATCGCACCCCTATTCACGCGATCACGATGACCAACTGCCCCACTCACGCACCCCCTCATTTACACTATGCGACCACAACATGCTCCACACGATCGCATTGCTCAACCTGCTCAACCTATGCGATCACGAACACACTTATGCGATCACAGAGCAAAATTCTGCCCCTCTCAATTTGAAGTACGCGATCGCGTCTCTCCTCACGCGATCGCAGTGAAGGATTTCCTGCTGCACAAAAACCAGAAAACCAGCAATTCCCTAAGGCCCGAAAATGCCCGTTAACCACCCGAAATCAATCCCGAGCCCCTCGGGACCCCAACCAAAGTTACCAACACATCATAATTGATTATTCAAACTTATTTGCACTCTAGAAACACTAAAAATAACATCAAAACACCAAAATCACGCCGGATTCAAGCCTAAGAACTTTGAAATTTCTAAAATCCACCAACGATGCCGAAACTATCCAAAACAACTCCGATTGACCTGAAATTTTGCATACATCTCCAAAATGACATTACGAACCTGTTTCAATTGTCGGAATTCCATTCCGACCCCAATACCCTAATTTCTACTGTCGACCGAAAATTGCCAAAAACTAACTTTTGCCAATTCAAGCCTAATTCTACACCGGTCCTCACAAAAATACTCCGAACACGCTCCTAAGTCCCAAATCACCTAACGAAGCTATCCGAGCCATAAAATCCGCATTCCGAGGTCGTTTACCAATAAGTCAACCCTCAGTCGACTTTTCCCATTTTAAAGCTATTTTTAAGACTAAGCGACTAAACGCTCACTACAACCATTCCGATATCAAGCCTACCAACTCTAACACATCAATAAAAGTATTTTTAATGCAAGTTCTATGTAACGACCGACCGGGTCGTTACATTCTCCCCCACTTACACATACGTTCGTCCTCGAACGTGCATAGAGTTGTTCCAAACACCACCAAAATTGTTGTATAACCTACCATGAACATATTTGGAGGTGATCCCACGTATTTCTACCCCATATAGGTCTAATAGTAAAACACAGATGAAATTTCGAAATCCAATCTTGACCTATAAACCTTATAACTACATTTCCACTTCTTCATCAATTTACAAGATCAAAATCCCGCAACTATAAATTGAATAAGTCTGGGCATACTGTAACAAGTCATATTCGTAACCCAATATGAAATACCATGATACACTACATGAATCAAGCACTCTTGGCGATAACTCCTAATCACAATAGCTACTCAGAGCAACCCAATACCGGTACATAACCTCTTATCAAGAAATGCCTCGCTCTTACACTTTCATAAACTACCGATGATGACAGAAACACGTAGAAACTAACAACCATTCGTCGGATCAGTCAGACATGAAGCTCCCCCTTCGCAAACAGGAATTATAGCAAATTTCTAAGCAGATTCCCGATATTTATCCTTCCAACTATGTTGTAGACAATTCTAACAATATTCATTCTAGGTCCAATGACCTCTTCTGACATGACACATCAATACAATTCGAAGCCATAACCTGTGCAACTCGTGCACTCAACAACAACATCCCAATGTAATCAAATTATATAAAAGACTCACACGAGAGGACTATCCTGACATTAACAATTACCCTCACAACATCATGCTAAAATCCCTGCACACATCGTAAAAATCAAAACACACGAATCCAATACTAAACCTCATACACCTACATAACTCCGCTACACTGAGTGATCCCATCGAACGCTAGTCCCCATGAAATACTTCAAGCCACCAGTAGATATCATTTACTTAGTCATTTGAAACTGCCAATGCCGCCTAAGAATTTTGACCTTCCTTCCAGAACTGAACCGTGAATTCACACATACAAATCTCGACTCTACCCAACGTACCGCATACACCATGCCATCCTGTGATAAATATGGAAACTTCATAACCCCTTCCGAGCCACAAGCAACTACATACCCAACTAGCCAAGAACTTACATTTGATCCCATCTAGAAGCAAAATCACTATACCTCTCATGCTCCTCACGCCAGTAGAAAATACACATCTCTAACCGTGGTAGAAACCATCAGGAACTATTCGAATCCCATTTGCACAACACCAAGCCGTCAGAACTGAATCCTCCTAACTCAACCACGCTACGCAGGTAACCAACACCCAAGAGCATTTCTAGGAACACATGTAGAAACTCATTGTCTCATAAGCACCCAAAGAACTAATCATATCCCTTACCATGCTTATCCGACCCAGTATAAAGTTGTCATATTTATCCAAGTTCCTTCTGACTTACCCTCGAATTGATAATTCTCCTAGTCATAATACTACAATTCTCAACCTAGATTCACCACACGAGACCCAAGAATAAGACCATACCGTCTAAAGCTCATAAGCCGCTGACTACTCTCCCAAATATACCCAAACTAAAACCAATACAGCACATAATCGGGCAACCAACTAATCATTAGCAGACTCCCCCACTTGGCTCAAAGCCATAGATCAAAACAACAATAACCCACAATGCCCATACGCTATCACTGCCACAATACCGCAGTGGGATTCAACTAAATCCTTCATAATCTCATACATAACTCAAACCATTAAACATCCCAAATCATCTCCNCCAAATATACCCAAACTAAAACCAATACAGCACATAATCGGGCAACCAACTAATCATTAGCAGACTCCCCCACTTGGCTCAAATCCATAGATCAAAAAAACAATCACCCACAATGCCCATACGGTATCACTACCACAATAAGTTGTGGGATTCAACTAAATCCTTCATAAGCTCATACATAACTCAAACCATTAAACATCCCAAATCATCTCCGACCTCGCATTCACCATTGCAATAGCCGTGCCAACTCCCACAAGTGATCTAAACTCAAATTGCAACACATATCAATTACTCGTAAAATAGAACTTGCTCCAAAACAACATAAGAGGTCTTCCCATACACTCACGACTCGAGGCCATATGCCAACTCCAGACAGAAATCAAACACTCAACAGTTCTCGCTACATATCCAACCAATCCTTTTTTGTCACAATCAGGAAATATAAACACATCTCACCCTCACACTCACCACAGTCATCTAGTCACCAAGTCTCGTCAATAAGGACACCAACGGACATATAAGTCCCCAATACATGTGCTCACACAAACAAAATCTTGGCACTCAAGGCACAGATAAAAATTCGGCCTCAAGTCCTCCAGACTGGCCCCAAACATGCTAAAATCACATCCCATTCATGGAAGTCACAAGCCATCGAGGCACAGCTGATACCTAGCGCTCACATGCGTGTTTGAATACATGAAAGGAGTTCAAAGATTTACGCTTCAGGTTGAATCAATGGATTCGTACGAGAAGAGTTCGAGAATGTGATATTTTTCCTAAAGGTTCTGCATCCTCTCGAAGATAAGTACAGACATCTCTGTACCGATCCGCAAGACTCTACTAAACCATCTCATGACTGGTGAGATCTATTTAACCTAGCGCTCTAATACCATCTTGTCACGACACAATTTCGGAGTCGTGATGGCGCCTGTCATGAAACCAGGCAAGCCGCTCTTTTTAACTAAGTTAAATTCAATTTCAAGTAAAAATACGATTTTAAACAAATTTATTGATAATACTAAGAATCTAAAGATTAAAAACAATATTTGAAAAACTAAATTTAAAACCTCCAACCCCGGATCCGTGTCACTCGGTCATGAGCTACTATAGCATAAAGCAAAGAAAAGGAGCAATGGATAACATTGTCTCAAAATAAAGAACAACAGGTAGAATAACAAAGAGAAGGCGAGGTCGCGATCGCCAGCTACTACCTCGACAACTCCAATGAAAACTCTGACAGCTGCTCAATATCCACTACCGAGTCCCAATGTACCTGGGTCTGCACACAAGGTGCATGGGGTAACGTGAGTACACCAACTTAGAAGTAACGAACCCAAACTATGGGCTGAGAGGTAGTGACGGACTAAACCTCAATAATTAAATAATCAGCTTACAAAATTTAGGCATGTTCACAGTTTATCAGAAAATAACAACAGAATATACTAGATATACCTCCATATGTTCTACATGCCAACATGTCACAGTGTGAAAATGCACATAGTGCTCACAACTCTCCCACAGAAGTCCACTCAGTACTATATATGGCTCTCAGGCCCTGGGAAGTTCCATCCCGGAATATGCATAAACACCGGTGACCGTAGTCACTCCGTACTGAGGAAAAAGGCTAGTCCAGCCCCCACGAAGAAGATCCATCTCCGGAATGCAACACTCGGACAATATCCATATCAAGGGAAGATCCATCCCTCACATAACATCAGCTTCGGACAAGATCCTAGCCCAGGGAATATTCATCCCTCACATAACATCAGCTTCGGACAAGATCCATGCATAAGGAAGATCCATCCCTCATCATCAATGCGCTCACTAGGGGTGTAAAGACTTTAGAGGGGCCCTAGTGGCCCAAGCGCCATATCAAGCCAACGAAGGCATGATTTAATATCGCTGCGGTGTGCAGTCCGATCTCATAACAGGATCTCGACCTCACTCAGTCATTACTCTTCAGTCTCACTCACATGGATCACAAATGTCTCAATCAGCCCGAAAAAATGATAAGTATGCATGTAATTAACAATACTGAGACTGAGATATGAAGTGTTATGCTATAACAGGACTGAGTATATGACATCAAATAATCACAAAATGAGACAACATTAAACGACCACTCCGGTCTCAGCATTTTCGGCGTGAAGCCTAGCATTTATACTTAACATGATTTCTAACATGCTCACAATTACCACATTACATTAATAGAAGCACAGATATCATCATGGAATAATCACTAAGCGGTGCCATGGGATAAGCCAGGCCGCAATTACTCGGTACACGCCCTCACGCCCGTCACTTGGCATGTGCGTCACCTCATAATAGTCATAAATCATTTAGCTCGGAGTTTCGAACCCTCAGAACCAAGTTTGGAAACGTTTCTTACCTCAAAACCAGCTAAAATACTATTCTGCAGTGCCTTTGCCTCTAAATTCGGCCTCTGAGTGCTCCAAATCTACGAATTTCAGATTTTTATCATCAATTTATGCTTAAGGAATAAATTCCAATCGAAAAATATCAAATTTAGCTCAAAAACTCGAAATTGGTCAAAACCCGACCCCCAGGCCCGCGTCCCGAAACTCAGCAATTTTTATATAAAACTGTTCTTCATCATCTCACGAGTCCGTACATATAAAGGACACTAAAATCGGAGTTCGTTTGACCCCTCAAATCAATCACTAAAGGTCTCATAATCTCAAGCCCTAAACCCACATTTTTCTACTGATTTTAATGAATTAAACACTGATATTATGTTCCTTAATCACCTTTAATCGAGTTGTAGGGTCTAAATTACTTACCTCAACGAAGAACACTGATTTCCCCGCTTCAAAATCGTCTTCAAGCTCTTTTCCCGTTCAAAAATGGTGTTAAAAGGTCCAATGGTCGCAGAGGGTTTGTTTAAATGCTGCCCAGTTCTTTATTCATCGCGATCGCGGGACCCACATCGCGATCGCGAAGCACAATTTCTCTGCTGCCCAAAAATATTATCTGCGATCGCAAACTTAGCCACGCGATCGCGGAACTCAATTTCCAGCCCACTGCGATCGCACCCCTATTCACGCGATCACGATGACCAACTGCCCCACTCACGCGCCCCCTCATTTACACTACGCGACCGCAACATGCTCCACACGATCGCACTGCTCAACCTGCTCAACCTCTGCGATCGCAGAGAGAAAAATTCTTCCCCTCTCAATTTGAACTACGCGATCGCGTCTCTCCTCACGCGATCGCAGTGAAGGATTTCCTGCTTCACAAAACCAGAAAACCAGCAATTCTCTAAGGCCTGATAATGCCCGTTAACCACCCGAAATCAATCCCGAGCCCCTCGGGACCCCAACCAAAGTTACCAACACATCATAATTGATTATTCAAACTTAGTTTCACTCTCGAAATACTAAATTAACATCAAAACACTAAAATCACGCCGGATTCAACCCTAAGAACTTAGAAATTTCTAAAATCCACCAACGATGCCGAGACTATCCAAAACAACTCCGATTGACTTGAAATTTTGCAGACATATCCAAAGTGACATTACGAACTTGTTCCAACTTTTGGAATTCCATTCCAACCCCAATACCCTAATTTCTACTATCGACCGTAAATTGCCAAAAACTAACTTTCGCCAATTCAAGCCTAATTCTAACCGGTCCTCACAAAATATTCCGAAGACGCCCCTAAGTCCCAAATCACCTAACGAAGCTATCCGAGACATAATATCCGCATTCCGAGGTCGACCAATAAGTCAACCCTCAGTCGAATTTTCCCATTTTAAAGCTATTTTTAAGACTAAGCGACTAAACGCTCACTACAACCATTCCGATATCAAGCCTACCAACTCTAACACATCAATAAAAGTATTTTTAATGCAAGTTCTACATAACGACCGACCGGGTCATTACATTCTCCCCCACTTAAACATACTTTCGTCCTCGAACGTGCCTAGAGTTGTTCCAAACACCACCAAAATTGTTGTGTAACCTACCATGCACATATTCGGAGGTGATCCCATGTCACTCTACCCCATATAGGTCTAATAGCACAACACAGTTGAAATTTCGAAATCCAATCTTGACCCATAAACCTTAGAACTACATTTCCACTTCTGAATCAATTTACAAGATCAAAATCCCACAACTATAAACTGAATAAGTCTAGGCATAATGTAACAAGTCATATTCGTAACCCAAGATGAAATACCATGATACACTACATGAATCAAGCACTCGTGGCGATCACTCCTAATCACAATATCTGCTCAGAGCAACCCAATACCGGTACATAACCTCTTATCAAGAAATGCCTCGCTCTTACACTTTCATAAACTGCCGATGATCACAGAAACACGTAGAAACTAACAACCATTCGTCGGATCAGTCAGACATGAAGCTCCCCCTTCGCAAACAGGAATTATAGCAAATTTCTAAGCAGATTCCCGATATTTATCCTTCCAACTATGTTGTAGACAATTCTAACAATATTCATTCTAGGTCCAATGACCTCTTCTGACATGACACATCAATACAATTCGAAGCCATAACCTGTGCAACTCGTGCACTCAACAACAACATCCCAACGTAATCAAATTATATAAAAGACTCAAACGAGAGGACTATCCTGCCATTAACAATTACCCTCACAACATCATGCTTAAAGCCCGGCACACATCGTAAAAATCAAAACACACGAATCCAATACTAAACCTCATACCCCTACATAACTCCGCTACACTGAGTGATCCCATCAAACGCTAGTCCACATGAAATACTTCAAGCCACCAGTAGATATCATTTACTTAGTCATTTGAAACTGCCAATGCCGCCTAAGAATTTTGACCTTCCTTCCAGAACTGAACCGTGAATTCACACATATGGATCTCGACTCTACCCAACGTACCGCATACACCATGCCATCCTGTGATAAATATGGAAACTTCATAACCCCTTCCGAGCCACAAGCAACTACGTACCCAACTAGCCAATAACTTACATTTGATCCCATCTAGAAGCAAAATCACTATACCTCTCATGCTCCTCACGCCAGTAGAAAATACACATCTTTAATCGTGGTAGAAACCATCAGGAACTATTCAAATCCCATTTTCACAACACCAAGCCGTCAGAACTGAATCCTCCTAACTCAACCACGCTACGCAGGTCACCAACACCCACGAGCATTGCTAGGAACACATGTAGAAACTCATTGCCTCATAAGCACCCAAAGAACTAATCATAGCCCTTACCATGCCAATCCGACCAACTATAAAGCTGTCCTATTTATCCAAGTTCCTTCTGACTTACCCTCGAATTGATAATTTTCCTTGTCATAATACTACAATTCTCAACCTAGATTCACAACACGAGACCCAAGCATAAGACCATACCGTCTAAAGCTCATAAGTCGTTGACTACTCTCCCAAATATCCCCAAACTAAAACCAATACAGCACATAATCGGGCAACCAACTAATCATTAACAGACTCCCCCACTTGGCTCAAAGCCATAGATCAAATCAATAATCACCCACAATGCCCATACGCTATCACTGCCACAATACCGCAGTGGGATTTAACTAAATCCTTCATAAGCTCATATAACTCAAACCATTAAACATCCCAAATCATCTCCAACCTCACATTCACCATTGCAATAGCCGTGCCAACTCCCACAAGTGATCTAAACTCAAATTGTAACATATATCAGTTACTGGTAAAAGAGAACTTGCTACAAAACAACATAAGAGGTCTTCCCATACAATCTCGACTCGAGGCCATATGCCAACTCCAAACATAAATCAAACACTCAACGGTTCTCGCTACATATCCAACCAATCCTTTTTTGTCACAATCAGGCAATATAAACACATCTCACCCTCAAATCACACTCACCACATAGTCATCTAGTCACCAAGTCTCGTCAATAAGGACACCAACTGACATATAAGTCCCCAATACATGTGCTCACACAAACGAAATCTCAGCACTCAAGCCACAGACAAAACTCCGGTCTCAAGTCCTCCAGACTGGCCCCAAACATGCTAAAATCACATCCCATTCATGGAAGTCACAAGCCATCGGTGCACAGCTGATGCCGAGCGCTCACGTGCGCGTTTGAATACATGAAAGGAGTTCAAAGAATTACGCTTCAGGTTGAATCAATGGATTCGTACGACAAGAGTTCGAGAATGTGAGATTTTTCCGAAAGGTTCTGCAGCCTCTTGAAGATACGTACAGACATCTCCGTACCGATCCGCAAGACTCTACTAAAGCTGCTCATGACTGGTGAGAGCTATTTAACCTAGCGCTCTGATACCATCTTGTCACGACCCAATTTCGGAGTCGTGATGGCGTCTGTTATGGAACCAGGCAAGCCGCTCTTTTTAACTAAGCTAAATTCAATTTTCAGTAAAAATATGATTTTAAACGAAGTTATAGATAATACTAAGAATCTAAAGTTTAAAAATAATATTTGAAAAACTAAATTTAAAACCTCCAACCGCGGATCTGGTGTCACTCAGTCATGAACTACTATAACATAAAGCAAAGAAAAGGAGAAATGGATAACATTGTCTCAAAATAAAGAACAACAGGTAGAATAACAAAGAGAAGGCGAGGTCGAGATCGCCAGCTGCTACCTCGACAACTCCAATGAAAACTCTGACAGCTGCTCAATATCCACTACCGAGTCCCAGTGTACCTGGGTCTGCACACAAGGTGCAGGGGGTAACTTGAGTACACCAACTTAGAAGTAACGAACCCAAACTATGGGCTGAGAGGTAGTGATGGACTAAACCTCAATAATTAAATAATCAGCTTACAAAATTTAGGCATGTTCACAGTTTATCAGAAAATAACAACAGAATATACTAGATATACCTCCATATGTTCTACATGCCAACATGTCACAGTGTGAAAATGCACATAGTGCTCACAACTCTCCCACAGAAGACCACTCAGTACTATATATGGTTCTCAGGCCCAGGGAAGTTCCATCCCGGAATATGCATAAACACCGGTGACCGTAGTCACTCCGTACTGAGGAAAAAAGTCAGTCCATCCCCCACGGAGAAGATCCATCTCCGGAATGCAACACTCGGACAATATCCATATCCAGGGAAGATCCATCCCTCACATAACATCAGCTTCGGACAAGATCCATGCCCAGGGAAGATCCATCCCTCACATAACATTAGCTTCGGACAAGATCCTTGCCTAGGGAAGATCCATTCCTCATCATCAATGCGCTCACTGGGGGTGTAAAGACTCCGGAGGGGCCCTAGTGGCCCAAGCGCCATATCAAGAAAACGAAAGAATGATTTAATATCGCTCCAGTGTGCAGTCCGATCTCATAATTGTCTCAATAACAGGCTCTCGGCCTCACTCAGTTATTACTCTTCAGTCTCACTCACATGGATCATAAATGCCTCAATCAGCCCGAAACAATGATAAGTATGCATGTAATTAACAATACTGAGACTGAGATATGAAGTGATATGCTATAACAGGACTGAGTATATGACATCAAATAATCACAAAATGAGACAGCATTAAACGACCACTGGGGTCTCAACATTTTCGGTGTGAAGCCTAGCATTTATACTTAACATGATTTCTAACATGTTCACAATTACCACATTAATAGAAGCACATATATCATCATGGAATAATCACTAAGCGGTGCCATGGGATAAGCCAGGCCGTAATTACTCGGTGCACGCCCGCACGCTCGTCACTTGGCATGTGTGTCACCTCAACAATAGTCATAAATCATTTAGCTCTCATAACCAAGTTTGGAAACGTTACTTACCTCAAAACCGGCTAAAATACTATTCTGCATTGCCTTTGCCTCTAAATTCGGCCTCTGAGTGCTCCAAATCTACCAAGTTCATATTTTTATTATTAATTTATGCTTAAGGAATAAATTTCAATCAAAAAATATCAAATTTAGCTCAAAAACCCGAAATTGGTCAAAACCCGACCCCCAGGCCTACATCCTGAAGCTCAGAAATTTTTATACAAAATTATTCTTCATAATCTCATGAGTCCGTACATATAAAGAACACTAAAATCAGAGTTTATTTGACCCCTCAATTCAATCCCTAAATGTCGAATAATCTCAGGTCCTAAACCCACCTTTTTGTACTGATTTTCATGAATTAAACACTCATATTATGTTCCTTAATCAGCTATAATCGAGTTTGAGGGTCCAAAATACTTACCTCAACGAAGAACACTGATTTCCCCTCTTCAAAATCGCCTCCAAGCTCTTTTCCCGTTCAAAAATGGTGTTAAAAGGTCCAATGGTCGTGGAGGGTTTGTTTAAATACTGCCCATTTCTTTACTCATCACGATCGCGGGACCCACATCGCGATCGCGAAGCACAATTTCTCAGCTGCCCAAAAATATTCTCTACGATCGCAAACTTAGCCACGCAATCGCGGAGCTCCAATTTCCAGCCCACTGCGATCGCACCCCTATTCACGCGATCGTGATGACCAACTGCCCCACTCACGCGCCCCTCCATTTACGCTACGCGACTGCAACATGCTCCACGTGATCGCACTGCTCAACCTGCTAAACCTCTGCGATCGCGAACATACTTATGCGATCGCAGATAGAAAAATTCTTCCCCTCTCAATTTGAACTACGCGATCGCGTCTCTCCTCACGCGATCGCAGTGACGGATTTCCTGCTGCACAAAAACCAGAAAACCAGCAATTCTCTAAGGCCCGAAAATGCCCGTTCACCACCCGAAATTAATCCCGAGCCCCTCGGGACCCCAACCAAAGTTACCAACACATCATAATTGATTATTCAAACCTAGTTGCACTCTCGAAACACTAAAAATAACATCGAAACACCAAAATCACGTCAGATTCAAGCCTAAGAACTTTGAAATTTCTAAAATACACCAACGATGCCGAAACTATCCAAAACAACTCCGATTGATCTGAAATTTTGCAAACATATCCAAAATGACATTACAAACCTGTCCAACTGTCGAAATTCTATTCCGACCCCAATACCCTAATTTCTACTGCCGACCGGAAATTGCCAAAAATTAACTTTCGCGAATTCAAGCATAATTCTACACCGGTCCTCACAAAAATATTCCGAACACTCTCCTAAGTACCAAATCACCTAACAAAGCTATTCGAGCCATATAATCCGCATTCCGAGGTCGTTTACCAATAAGTCAACCCTCAGTCGATTTTTCCCATTTTAATGCTATTTTTAAGACTAAGCGACTAAACTCTCACTACAACCATTCTGATTTTAAGCCTACCAACTCTAACACATCAACAACAGTATTTTTAATGCAAGTTTTACGTAACGACCGACCGGGTCGTTACAGGTGCTTTACCAATACTTGCTTTCTTGAAAGCCTCCATGAGGACTTGAGATGGGGGTTTACAGGTGTTTATGGTCCTCACTCCAATTCTGAATGGGAAGATTTTTGGCAGGAATTTGGATCTGTCAGAGGTATTTGGGAGGAACAATGGGTTGTTGGAGGGTATTTCAATGTATGTAGGTATGAATTTGAACTGTTATAGAAGGACCAAAGCTATGAGAAGCTTCACTGAAGCAATTGAGGACTTGCAGCTAATGGATTGGCCTCTACATGGAGCCCAATACACCTGGTCAAGAGGGGAGGATATTTTCCAAGCCTCAAGAATTGACAGGTTCTTGGTCTCCACATAATGGAGTGAAAGTTTTAGATCCATCAAGCAACTAGCACTCCCAAGAGTCATCTCAGATCACAAACCTTTATTGCTAGAATGTGGAGAATGGGACTCAACAACATCTTAATTTAAATTTGAGAACATGTGGTTTCAAAGAGAAGGATTTATTGATATGGTGAAAGGGTGGTGGCAAAATTACACAATAAGTGACAACCCAGATTTTGTGCTAATTCAGAAGTTGAGGAGCTTGAAGAAGGACTTCTCCAAATGGAACAAAGAATTTTATGGCATGTTAGACACTAAGAGAAGCCAGGCTCTTGATGAACTCTTAGTCGTAGAACAAGAAACTGAAAGCGGAGCTCCAGCTCAAGCAGAAAAACAAAGGTTCTGAATTTAAGGATGGAGTTGGAAGAGATTGCTAAAGCTGAAAAAATCTCTTGGAGGCAAAAATCTAGATGCTTATGGTTAAAAGAAGGGGACAGGAACACTAAATACTTTCAGACTTTGGCCAACTCTCATAGTAGATGCAACTCAATTGAAAAGCTCAAGATAAATAATGAGATTACAAAAGATAAATAATTGATCAAGGGGGGGATATTAAACTATTACCAATCACTTTACACAGAGAATGAAGAGTGAAGACCATCTTCCAACTTAGAAGATGTTTCCAGACTATCAGAGGAGGAAAGTGAGCTGCTTGAGAAAAGTTTTGAGGAAGATGAAGTTTATGCTATCACTGAGTCATGTGCCCCCAATAAAGCCCCAGGTCCAGATGGCTTTACTATGATTTTCTTTATGAAGTCATGGGATTTCATCAAACCAGAGATTATGGCAGCACTAAAGTATTTCCACCAGCACTGTTACATGGAGAAATCATGCAATGCCTCTTTCATTGCCTTATCCTAAGAAGAAGGGAGCTATTGAGATTAGGGACTACAGACTAATAAGCCTTATTGGTAGTGTTTATAAGATTGTGTCCAAGGTGTTAGCAGAGAGATTGAAAAAGGTTATTGGGAAGCTGGTTTCTTCTCATCAAAACGCTTTCATTAAACACAGACAGATTACTGATGCAACTCTCATAGCTAATGAAGTGTTGGACTGGAGGCTTAAGACTGACACACCTGGTGTTATGTGTAAACTGGATATAAAAAAGGCATTTGATCAATGAAACTGGTCTTACTTGCTATCTATTTTGAGGAAAATGGGGTTTGGAGACAAATAGTTAAATTGGTTCAGATACAGTATATCTACGGTCAAGTACTCAGTATTAATGGTTTCTTTTCATCTCTGAAAGGAATTAGGCAAGGGAATCCTCTTTACCCTTTCCTATTCATACTAGCCATGGAAGGTTTAAGTAAAATGATGGAAAAAGCCAGACAAATGCAATGGATTCAAGGATTCAGGGTAGGCACAAACACTGAAAACTCAGTCACTATCTCCCATTTATTATATGTTGATGCCACACTGATCTTCTGTGAAGCAGATAAATTCCAAATCCTGTACCTGAATCTTACACTTTAGCTGATCGAAGCATTATCGGGACTTCACATCAACAAGCAGGAAAGTATTATATATCCAGTCAATCGAGTGAGCAACATTGAGGAGTTGGCAGGGATCATTGGTTGCAGCATAAGGTCATTGCCTGTTACCTATTTGGGTCTTCCACTGGGAGCTAAATTCAAAAGTTGTGATATCTGGAATGGTGTACTGGAGAATTTTGAGAAAAGACTGGCTTCATGGCAACAACAATACCTCTCTATGGGAGTACGACTCACTCTCATCAGTAGTGTGGTTGATAGTATACCCACTTATTTCATGTCACTGTTTCCCATCCCTAAAAAGGTACTTAAAAGGCTGGACAAGATCAGGAGGGACTTTCTATGGGAAGGAAACAACAGTTCTCACAAGTATCACTTGATTAAATGGGATAAGGTCTTGCAACCTAAATGCAAAGGTGGACTAGGGGTCAGAGATCTAGACAAGCACAATCAAGCTTTGCTAATGAAATGGATCTGGAGATATGGCACATGTGAACCAAGTCTCTGGAAAGAGGTGATCAATGCAAAACATGGGACTAAAGACAATTGGAGCACCAAAACTGTCAATGCATCCCATGGAGTAGGACAGTGGACGCATATTAGCAAACTGGGGAATGAATTCAGAATATTCATTTCAAGCTAGGCAGTTGAAGTCATATTAAGTTTTGGAAGGATAAATGGCTAAACAACGCTCCTCTCATGGAGGACTATCCTAGCTTATTCAACATTGCCTTGGACAAAAAAATTTCAATTGCTCATGACAGGGCAAATGATAATTGGGATGTGCATTTCAGAAGATCTGTTCAAGACTGGGAGATAGAAGACTTGATGGAAATGCTAGCAAGATTAGAGGCCTGCAACATTGATAAGAATGTTCCAGACAGCATAAGATGGGGTTGTAAAGGTCTTTATACTGTTAAAGATTGCTACAGAGCAATTGCATTTATGGCCCTGGAAACTGATATGGAGGACAAAATTACCTGTGAAGGGGACATGCTTCAACTGGATTGCCCTTCACGAAGCCTGCTTAACACAAGATAACCTATGTAGAAGGGGATTTCAGTTGGTCCACAGATATTACCTTGGTAGGAGACACCAGGAAACAGTTAATCACCTACTTCTACACTGCCCAGTAGCCACAGACCTATGGAACATGTTCTTTTGTATTTTTTGCCAAAGCTGGATCATGCCACAGAGCGTGAGAGAGGCACATATGAGCTGGAGTCTTTGGGAGGTTGATAAGGTCATCAAGAAGATCTGTCTTATGATCCCTGTAACTTTTTTTTTGGTGTTTATGGAACGAGAGGAATAGAAGATGCTTTGATGACACCTCAACTCCAAACCACTTACTCAAATCAAAATGCCTGCTCAAACTTTTTTGCTGGACAAAGTTGTCCCCCTTAAATAGTATAGGACCTTTTTCGCTGGACAAAGTTGTCCCCCTTAAATAGTACAGGTCCTGTTGGACTTCATTAGCTCGCTTGTCATAGATTGAGACTTTGTTTTGGGGAAAACATTGTTCTCGTGTAATTTTTTGTAACTTTGCATCTTCTTGATGCCTTCTTAATGATACATATTACTTCATCAAAACAAAAAAAACAACCGTTTATGGATATTTGACCAGAAACTCCATCAGTTATTTCAAATATGAAAATTGAACCTAAATCTTGTTGTTAGAAACTCTTGTGATTTTTGCAGTTCTTTAAGGCATTGTACCTTGCTTCTCCCTTTGATGACCCTTGAAAAATATAAATATAAAAGAAGTCTATGTTGAAGATACAAGAAAATAAATAAAAGTTTTCTTCTTTAAAAACTAAAACTTTTAGGTGGTACACGTAGTTCAACATGGTATCAAGGCAACTCTTGGCACAACCATTCTCATGCTCGTAGGAAAGTCGGGTTCCTCTCTCAAATTAGTTTATTGAGCTGCTTTTGGTCTATCTCCGTGTGTTGTTTGCACATGGTGTTTAATGACCTAGAGAAGGCGTATGGCAAGGTCTCTAGGGATGTTCTTCTTTGAAGATGCCTGGAGGTGAAAGGTGTACCGATAGCTTATATTAGTGCGATAAAGGATATGTATGATGGATCTAAGACTCGAGTTAGGACTGTGGGAGGTGACGCAGAGCCTTTTTCGGTGGTTATGGGGTTACACTATGGATCTACGCTCAGCCCGTTCTTATTTTCCCGGGCAATGGACACACTGACACACCATTTTCAAAAGGAGGTGCCATGTTGTATGTTGTTCGCTTATGATATAGTTCTGATTGATGAGACGCGAGGCGACGTCAATGAGAGGCTGGAGGTATGGAGGCAGTCCTTGGAGTCTAAAGGTTTCAAGTTGAGTAGGACCAAGACAAAATATTTGGAGTGCAAGTTCAGCGACGTGACGGGAGGACCGGACGTGGAGGTGAGGCTTGACTTACAAGTCATCCCTAAGAGAGAGTTTCAAGTATGTAGGGTCAATTATCCAGGAAGATGGGGAGATCGACGGGGATGTCACGCACCGTATCAGGATGGAGTGGATGAAATAGAGGTTATCATCTGGAGTCCTATGTGACAAGAAGGTGCCACTGAAACTTAGAGGTAAGTTCTATAGTGTGGTGGTTAGATTGGCCATGCTGTATGGGGCTGAGTGTTAGCCAGTCAAGAATTCACATATCAAGAAGATGAAAGTAGCAGAAATGAGGATGTTGAGATGAATGTGCGGCACACTAGGCTGAATAAGATTAGGAATGAAGATATTAGGAAGAGGGTGGGCGTGACTCCCATGGACGACAAGATGCGGGAAGCGAGGCTTAGATGGTTCGGGCACGTGTTGAGGAGGAGCTTAGATGCCCCAGTTAGGAGGTGTGAGCCGTTGGCTTTGGCTGGTGCGAGAAGAGGTAGAGGGCGGCCTAAAAAGTATTGGGGCTAGGTGATCAGACAGGACACGGCGCGGCTTCATATTTCCGAGGACATGACTCTTGGTAGGAAGGGGTGAATGTCGAGCATTAGGGTTGTAGGTTAGGGGGTAGTCGAGCGTTTTTTCTCATTGTACCGACTAGTGTTGATAGTTTTTTTTCTAGGACTGCTAGCGATTTTTGTTTCATCACATCATTTTAATTTTAATTTTTAATTTTTATTATTATTATCATCATTATTATTGCCCTTCCACCTATTTGCTGTCTCTTACGGTACTAATATTATTTGTTTGGTTTCTGTTATTGTTACGAATTTATTGTCTCTGAGCCGAGAGTCTTCCGGAAACAACCTCTCTCCTCCTCCGAGATAGGGGTAAGGTCTGCATACACTCTACCCTCCCCAAATGTGATTTGACTGGGTTGTTGCTGTTGTTGTCAGCGTGTTGAGTCACTAACATGGTTCTAGGCACACTCATTAGTAAGTTTTTTAGATGAGATATTTGCACAATTTAACATAGTATGAGAGCAAGCACAAGTTCTGAGTTAAAAGTCTCGCCGTCATTCACATGCTTGACTTATGAAAAAGATTCAGTTTGCACATGAGGGGTGCATTGAAGGTATAACTAGGTAAACAAAAATGTACCTTTCTAAAAATTTAAGCTTTTAGATAAAGTGGTCACAAATTCAATAGTGTACCTGATTCACATTTATCATACATGTGTACATAAACAAATCCATGCTTCCACCCCCCGCGGAGCCTGTAAATCCTTTGAATTTTAAGGATTTTCCCCTGCTTCTGTGCTAGCTACAGCCACACTACATGGCACTTAATATATAATGTATGGTAAAACATTTTTGTGTTGTATCAGTGTATGTGGCACAAACAATTTCCACTATGATATCTGGGAACTGGGTAAGTAGAAATGGGATTACATGGCATGTAGAGAGCCAGGATTTTGAAAGGATTTCCTTATAAAATGGTGATCCATTTCCTCCTTGTAAGGTTTCAGTCTTTGGTTCAGATATTAGTGATGCTGAGGAATTCTAGCAGACACTATCGCGATTTGCAATATAGACCACTATATATTTATGTTTGTTAACTTCCCTATATTGTGGGCATCAGTTAGAATATTCAGGAATTGCTAATAAGTTGCACTTGTGCTTGTTTTTATTGAATTTTTTTGGTTTTAGCCATTGATTGATGAATCGGTTCAGAACATTGGATGATAAGATAAAATGGTAGTCAAAACTTTGTCATCAAATCCTAAAGATGTAGAAACTGGGAGCTTCGACGCATGGAGTATACGCCTTGGTGGTTTCAAGAAGAGGGACATAACTTGCAGGAGGTTGTTTAATGGGGTTTAACATACAAATGGCAATCGAAAATGTGGAGAACCTATTGTTCTAGTAAAAGTATCATCATTATTATTTCAATAATATTGGATCAAGATGGGCTTAACGAAGCATACATAGACGATGAGGATTTATATAGCTGATCTCATACGTGTTTGGCCTACATTGCTAGGTCAATTTGTCTTCCATCACTTGGAATGTGCCCAGAATTTGTGATAACTATTGTATTGCAACCACTTGAATGCTTGTCCATTTACAACATGAATAATTTCTTCAACAATGGTTAGGGAAGTCATGGTCAAAACTTGATGTCTTGTTGCTCTTTCTCCAAAAAAGTGAAGTTTATGATTCTTGTCCTGATGCCGCAGAACATATTTACACAAGGGGGCAATTTGCACAATCATAATGTTTTCTCTTTGAGCTTCCAGCTTATTTTTTTTAATGTTTTACGAAATCTCTCGGAAATGTCTAAAGTCTGGCATCTTTCTTGCATGTGGGAGTGTGACAAAGACTTTCAATTTCTTTTTCGTTAGTTGTGAACCAAAAGATTATTAAGGGGAATATGAGCAACTGGAGGACAAGGGCAAAAGTGCAGAAGTGCACTTGTCCATTCCTACTGCATTTGCCTCATAATATATATAATTCTGATCCACATCAACTGTGAATATTTTCAGTCTCAACGTATTTGTTTTGTCAGACTTATAAGTGATCTTATAACAATTACGAAATTCTTTCTGCCCTCTCCACTATTTGATTGGGCAAGTATCAAATATTAAATTTAGTTGTATTATATAGGAAATAACGGAACAAAATACTAGGTAGCAGAAATGTTCCATCAAAATTTCGAGCAATTAATAAATGTATTTGAATGAAGTTTGTGAACGTTGTACAAAGTAATATTATCTCTGGACTAGTATTAAATATTCTGCATAGGTTCCTAAATACTAGCTCCTTAGGGGTATACGCCCATGCCCAATCTTGTACTAGAACAATACAAAGTATTTATTCTCAAGTACCACAAACAAAATACTCCTATTTTGGATTGCTTATTTAAATGTTAGAATTTAGACTTAAGTTAGGTTATAAGTTATAACTAGAAATGACATATCGTGGCTTCACTTAAATTGTAAATAAAAATATAAGGTCTGATCCTACTTTTGATTATGTGTGAAATAAGTAAGACACGTTAATTATTGATCTGTAATATATAAATACTTTCTATAAATAGAGGTCAATCATCATCATAACAATAATTTTAGCATATTCTGTTCATTGACTACTTTGGAAAGGAATTACTCCATTAACAATCCATTTCCGTGCAAATTAAGAGAAAAATAATTTTTTTCTTGTTTTAATCTTATTATTAATTACCCATTCTCAAATTATTTTTCAAGACTTTTTGAAATGTTATTATTATTATGGATAAAACTATAAAATAAATATATTATTAATTTTTTCTTAAAGTGAGTGCAAAGTTGAAAGTAGACGACTAAAAGTGAACGGAAGGAGTATATATAGTATGTATTAAATACTCCCTCTCACTTTGTTTTATTTACTATTTGAAAAGTCAAAGAAGTTTTCTTTATCCAAGCCTTTCTTAAATATATTTTTAATATTTTAAATCATTAAGTATTAAATTATAATACAGTTTTTTCATATCGAAAATTAAGTGTTTTCGAAGCAGGTCAAACAAAGTGGAATGATGAAACAATGTTTTTGTTTAACCCGTTACAATATTTTTAAAGGAGATGGAGGCCGCTGAAACTCGTTCCACTATACAATATCTCAAGTAAGAGTGAGGAACCTTCCTCTTCCATTGTCTCGATGCAAAATCTTCTGCACGCCTCTACGGTGGACATCAGTCAGTTCGGTTCGGTTATGAATAGTATTAGTTTAGCATATCAGTTATCGGTTTACAAATATAATAAATTAATAATTAAACCGATAAGATATTAATTATCGGTTATCGATCATTATCGGTTATCGGTTTATCCGATAAGATTATTCAATCTAGAATTAAGCAAAAAAAATAAGACAATTCACTGGAGTTAAGCAAAAAGTAGAAGAATTCACATATAGTATCCTATCCATTTTTGCGTTCTGGCCACAACTAATATTTGAAGCATACTTCATTTTGACAAATTCGTGACTTGTGCAATCTCAAAAATCGATACTACAATTCCACAAATATTCCATCTTCAATTCACTGGAAATAATAGTTAAATTTTTTAATTTTCTGCCAAACCATAATCAAGAAATCAAAGTTATTTTTCTCAGTCGAATTGTAGCAAAAGCAACAAGAGTACTCGTAATTTAACAATTGTTCAAATACATTAATAACAATACAAATTAGTAGCAATTTCACCTTAAAATTAATAAGTCCAAACATAGTAATAAAATATGAGCACAAAATAAAGAATCGAAAACAATAAAAAATCCTATTTTTTTATTATCGAACTCCACTTTAAAACTCAAAAGAAAGGAACGAAATTTGTTCTTAATAAAAAAATAATTTTAGAATACAAACTTATGCTAAGATTTTAAGAATGTGGTTGTACTTAGAATTTTGAAGAAGAATTGATGAAAAATTGAATCAGAGTTTGAAAAGTGAACTGTGAAACTTCAATCTTAAATGCGGCCAGAAAAATTAGGAGAAAAAGAGAGAATGAAACCCTAAATGTATTTATATACTTAAGGGTAAAATCGTAATTTTATTAAATCGTATTGGGTTATCGGTTAACTCATTAAGAAATTAAGCAAACCGAGGTCTATTCCAATAAACTTTTTCAATTCGGATTATCGGTTGCACGCGATATATGCCCAACCGTACCTCTCTCTTCCTCCTCCTCCTCCTCCTCCTCCTCTTCTTCTTCGACGACTCATCTACTACTACTGCATTAGGAGCTCTACAAACTTGTTGCGAAACCCCACACTATGCTTTCACCGGTAAACTCATGCTTATCTCTGTTCTCGTTTGTCTTCTTATAGCCTTCTTCCACCTTTACGCCACCCGCCGTAATTACGCTCTCCGTAATGCCACTTCAACCTTCACCATTTCCTCTCAAGGGCTCGACCCGTTACTGCTAAAATCACTCCCTGTTTTTATCTATGCACCGGAATTATACAACCCTCCGCTCGAATGCCCTGTGTGCTTGTCCCAATTCGAAAATGATGAAGCGGGTCGGGTTTTACCCAACTGTATTCATTCTTTTCACTTTGAGTGTATTGACATGTGGTTTCAGTCTCACTCTAACTGCCCAATTTTGCCGAGCCCCAGTTCAACCATTCGATTGAAGTAATGGAAAATTCAAGTGAAGTAGAACGACAGCAGCAAGTTGTTGTAATGGTGAAAATGTTCTGGCCTGTGATTTCTCTTCTTCTGAATCGTCGCATGCAGTCCGATGATGGGAATAAACCAGTGGGGAATGGTTGGCACCAACAGCGGTCTATGATAATATAACTTGTAAATTCTACTTGGGTCTAGCTGGTAGATTTGATTATCTATTTCATATCAAATTGTTTTTTTTTTGTTTTTCTTGATAAGGCCAAATCACTCCTTTCTCTGTTGAATTTAGTAGTACAACATTTGGCAATTGCAGATTGCCTTTGCTTTTAGCTAAGAATGTTGTACTTTTTTATTTATTTTTTTACTTTTAATTTTACCTGCTAGCTTTATTTAGGTGGAAATGACTACCAGCTAGAGGAATGCATGCTGAATTTTACTGGGGAATACTTATAAGTAATCCAAATCGTTTCAGATATAAATAGATTGTCAAGTTGATCCCCGTTGGGATGGATATGGTTCAGTTGTATCCCTATTTTACTTGTTACATATTTGGTCTCCAATCTTTGACATTTGTTTTTCATAGCTGTTATTTTCCCGGCCTAATTGGTGGTCATTTGGACATTTTTTAAGTGTAAAGACGAAAAGAAAATAGAGAAGACCCAAAAATGTTGAGGGAACAAAAAATACTTCCCACCTAAAGCTCCGTCTACCTTGTCAGTAGGGGGAGGGTATTACTCGAGTAAGTACCCGTACTAGTTCGTACAGGCACCTGTACCGTACCGTATCGGTCTGGATTGGGGGTAGGGGTGAGGGATTTGGATAAAGGGTAAGGGTAAGGGTGATGGGAGGGTATCGGAAAAAATATCCTTAGTACTGTTTCGGTTAGTACCCCTAAGGCATCGGACCCGTCCGTACCGGTACCCTTAATTTTTATATTAATTTTTGTTGTACTTGTATTGCTATTTGTTGTAATTTTAATTATTTATTATTAAAAATAGCTCTTAAAATGGTAAAAAAAATGTGTAATAGATTGACCTCGGGTAATGTTAAGTAGGGGCCTTTTTTGAAACAAATCGTAACAAGTCCGGGTTTAGGCGTTACATGCGAGAAACATATAATCTTGCTTTTCAAGGTTTCTCTAGAACAACTGTTAGAAATAATATTTGTGATGATGAAGGAAATGAAGACTTGCTGAAAAACTGGAAGAGAAGAAAATTTGGCATTCCAGAAATAATTCAAAAAGACAACGATGCCTATAGTGGAATACTATCTACCGGAGATAGCATGGACGCAGAAGAACAAGTGCTATCAATTTCAAGCAAAGAAACTATAGAAGTTATTGAAAATTCCGTAAATTGTAATTTTATTTTAAGTATTGAAATAAAAGTATTAAATTTTTTTCATCCATTAAAGTTTCTTTGTGTGTGTGTGTATATATATATATAAGTACTGGTACTGCACCCTTAGGACAGGTAGGTGTATTAGTGGGGTACCAGTAAAAGTACCCTTACTCAGTATCCTTATATCCCCTTAAAAAAAGTACCCTTAAGAAATCCTCCCCTCACCCTTACCGTCCTCGAACCCTAATCCTTAAGATCGTACCCTTAGACAGCCCTACTTGTCAGTGACAATCAAATACCATGCTAAAGAGGGAAATTACAAGAAAATAAATCAACAATATGACTAGTGGTTATAATCGTAGTCGTTAGCTTTAGCACATTAACTGTATTTTTGCCATGTAAGTTGTTTTTTATATAGTGTATACTATTTAGGATTCAATCAAACTTATAAAGCTACAAAATAGAAAGATCATTTATAGTTCAAACCACATGCTCCTATATGAGAACAATTAAATACTCCGTCCGTTCCTTAACTAGTTTGCATTTCGCACTTCTCTTAAAAAAGTATTAATTAAGTATTTAATCTACTAAATGATTCTTATTAATGGTACTTTGAATTCTAAAATTTGACCACTAGTACTTCAATTAGTTATAAAATGGTTACCTAATGGTAAAGGTAAAATTGGAAAGATAACTAATTCTCTCGTGATTTGCTAAGGTGGACAAGTAAAAAAGAAAATTTATCTTTAGTATAAAGGACAAATAAAGAAAGTGGAAAGAGTAACATATAGAGGTACAAAAAACTTATTGTTGACCCAAGTGAAGGTTAGTTTTGAAGATTGACAAAGGAAGCTCATGCATGAATTATGTCCATCTCTTATGTACATAGACACGAGCAGATTCGAGCATGTGGGATGCACGTGAAGGAAATAAGCTTAACTTGGTATAATTGATATCTCCTGATAGTAAATGTTGCATAATTGATAAAGAGAAGGACTCCTTAATAAAAAAGAACACTATCCAAGATAAAAAGGAGTTAGAAGTTGAGATCAACCAGAACTCTTCCACCAAGGAAGAGTAGTATTAAAATTCTAGTTGTTTTCTATTCTACTAATTTTATAAATTGCAGGATGTTCTCACTTTACAGGGAATGCACAAACGTAGAAGTTAAACGTGAATTGAGAGTAAAATAGCAATGCAGTTTGCAAGCAATTCGTGCGTGATTCAAGTGTGCAAACCTAAAGCTACATGAACCAGATAGAAGAACCAGTTCCAAGTGTCTATCTTTTATTCTAGTTCAATTGTAGTAGGTGTTTTCATATAGTACCTTTCAGCTTTATCTAGAAGCAATTGTAATATGTATTCAGAGTATTCAAGTTAGAGTTAACTTGAAGTTGTTGCAACAGTTAGAGGTTGTTTGCTACAAGGGATTAGAGTTAGTCCTAGGTTTACAAAAGTATTTTGTAAATGCAGTTTTTGGCTCATTGATTTAGTGGGGAGTTTGGAAAAATCCTACTGAGAAGTAGGTCGTGGTTTTTTCACCTTTTGAGTCGGGTATTTTTTACGCAAAATACTTGTGTTCTTTATTTTCCGCATTTACTATTTCAGCAAAAGTAGGTTAAGGAACACATAGAAGAACTATGTCCTTCTATAATCAGTTTAGGCAAAAAATCGGGCACCACACAAATAACCCCCCCCCGTGTGGTATTGAAGTTAAAACATCAATTGGTATCAGAGCAGGTTATTCTTGAAGAGGCTAAAGCCTTAGGAAAAGATCAAGATGAGTGCACCACCTGGAAACTGGGAAGGACAATCCATTGCTAGTCCACCACTCTTCAACCACCAGTATTACTCCTAGTGGAAGAACAGGATGAGAGATCACATCATTAGAGAAGACTATGAGCTATGAGACATTGTAACTAATGGGTCCCCTGCTACTATGAAGAAAAATGCTGAAGGAATAGATGTGCCAAAAACAAGAGCTGATTGCACTTATGAGGACTTGAGAAAATGGGAGAAGAATGCCAAGGCCAAGAAATGTCTTGTGCGTGGACCTGGTCCAGATGAGTACAACAGAATTCAAAATTGTACTACTACTAAAGAAATTTGGGACACTTTGCAAGTGGCTCATGAAGGAACACCTCGGGTGAATAGGTCCAAAGGAGCTCTACTATATTCTCAATATGAGAATTTCACTATGAAGGAAGCGGAAACCATCCAAGAGTTGTATACAAGGTTCACCACACTAACAAATGAACTTAAGTCTCTTGGAAGGATTATTCTTGAAGAAGACAAAGTTGAGAAGATTTTGACAAGGGTTCTACCAGTCTCTTGGGAGAGCAAAATCACTGTTATTCGGGAATCAAAGAACATTTCCACTCTTAAGTTGGATGAGCTAATTGGAAATCTCGTTGCTTATGAACTTAGAAAGCAAACCATGAAGATGGATTTTTCCAAGAAGGAAAGGATCCTGACACTCAGAATCGCTGAAGGTTCTGATCTAGAGGAAGATGACATGGCTATGATCACAAAGGACTTCAAGAAGTACCTAATGAGAGGAAAGGGTCCTTCAAGAAGTGGAAGCTACAACAAACCAAAGGTTCCTGAAAAAACAGACCAATGAGGGATACTACAAGTGTGAGAAGACTGATCACCATATCAAAAATTGCCCTCAATGGGAAATTGAATGGAAGAAGGAAAGAGTTGAACAAAGAAATGGGAAGAAGGAACAGGTTCAACCCAAGAAAAACAAAGGATCAACAAAAGGCTATGGTTGTTGCTTGGGGAGAAAGCTCAGATGAAGACTTAGATGATGAAGATGGAGATGAACAAGCACTTATGGAAATTGGAGAATCCGATGACGAATCTGAGGTAAGTGTAATTCATCTCAAAGACAACATTAATTTTTTGTCTAAAGAAAGGCTACCTGAGTTACTTCTAGATTTCATTGATGAATCTGAGGATACAAAAATTGAAAAAGAACAGTTGTCTAAGGAATGTGTAATTTTAAAAGCAAAGTGCGAAAACCTGGAACTTAGGGTTAGTGAGACTGTGAGTGAAAATACTACACTAAAGAACCAAGTTCATGCATTTGAATCAAATGTTCTAGAACTTAGATCTGAAAACCTAAAACTGAAATTAGGAACAAGTAAGAAGACATTTGATCACATACGACTCACTCTAGAAGAAAATGTAGGTAAACTGAAAGATGAGTTGTATAAAAGGATGAGCAGGTAAGAATTTTGAAGGAGGATCTAGGCAAGGTCAAGCATGAATTAGACAGAACTTGTAAATGGAACAGGTCCTCCGATGCTCTTTCATGGCTACAGGAACATCATAGTAGCAATAGAAGAGGACTTGGCTTTGGGAATCTGCCACCTAAATGGGATCCCAAAAGCAAGTACCTTACACTTTCTGAGAACAAGATTTGTACTCACTGTGGTAAAACAAGTCACTACAAAAGTGAATGCAATGCAAAAGAAAAGGCAAGCCAAAAGAACAAAGAATTTGTTCAAGGGAAGAATAGACTACCAAGTTGGGCTAATAAGAATTTGATTCATTTTTTTGCCTATAGAAAGGGACCCAAACTAGTTTGGATTCTTAAGAAACCCCTGATTTCTTTTTGCAGGTACAAGTGAAGGGAGTAGTCAAATATGGTACATGGATAGTGGCTGCTCAAAGAACATGGCAAGAAGCAAGAACCGGTTCCTTTCACTTGAGAACCTCAAAGGAGGTAATGTCTCCTTTGGAAATGGAAAGAAAGGTGAGATCATTGGGGTTGGTAAGGTAGGTAAGACTGATTCTCACTCTATTGAGAATGTCTATTTGATAAATGGCCTAAATTACAGTCTAATTAGTGTATCACAACTGTGTGATAGAGGTAACTTGGTAGCATTCACCTCTACCAAATATTTTGTGATTAATCTTACCACTGACAAGATTGTGTTGCAGGGAAAAAGAGTAAACAATATATATATTGTAGATCTGTCCACACTTTCAGAAAATGAACTCACTTGCTTAAGTGTGTTGGACAATGATCCCCTCCTTTGGAACAAGAGACTTGGACATGCAAGTCTGAGTCAACTTAACAAATTAGTCTCCAAGGACTTGGTGAGAGGACTGCCTAACATCAAGTTCAAGGAAGCCAAAGTTTGTGAGGCTTGTGCAAGGGGGAAGCAGGTAAGATCCTCTTTTAAATTCAAGAAAGTGGTAAGCACCACCAGAACGATGGAACTGGTCCATATGGATCCCTGTGGTCCAATGAGAATATTAAGCAGAGGTGGTAAAAGATATGTGATGGTGCTTGTTGATGATTACTCTAGGTTTACTTGGACATCGTTTTTAACATCTAAAGATGAAACATTTGATATTTTCACTTCTTTTGTTATAAAAACTCAAAAACAACTAGGTAATCAACTTGCATCAATTAGGTCTGATCATGACACTGAATTTGAAAATGCTAAATTTGTTGAATTTTGTGATGAGCATGACATAGATCATAATATTTCTGCTCCTAGAACTCCAAAACAAAATGGAGTAGTTGAAAGAAAGAATATGACACTTGAAGATATGTCTAGGACTATGCTTCTTTCTAGTAAACTGCCCCATAGCTTCTGGGCAGAAGCTGTAAATACTGCATGTCATATCATAAATAGGTGCATGACTAGACCTCTTGTAGATAATACTCCATATGAGTTACTTAAAGGGAGAAAACCAAATATATCCCATCTTAGGTCATTTGGATGCAAGTTCTTTGTGCACAACAATGGTAAAGACTCCCTAGGCAAGTTTGATCCCAGAAGTGATAAGGGAGTATTATTGGGATATTCTTCACATAGTAAAGCTTATAAGGTCTATAACAAAATAACTATGTGTGTTGAAGAAAGTTTTCATGTGGTTTTTGATGAAACTAACATTCTTTCTGAGAGATAGGAACATGATGATGAAGCAATTAGGTCGGTAAGAAACTTAAATAAAACCACAACCCAGACTCAAGATGCACTGGAAGGAACAGGTGATGGAACAGGTTCATCAACCCAGATCAACATGACAAGGGGAATAGACCAAAGAGGAAATGATTCTCAAACCTCAATGGAACCTGTCCATGAACCTGTTCCACAACAACAAAACACTGAAGGAACATCAAAGAGAAATCAGTTGGTTGTGAAATCTTACAAGTATCAAAGTTCTCATCCCATTGAGAACATAATTACTGATCCAAATTCTGGAATCAAAACCAGATCTTCATTAAAGAACCTTTGTGCTTTTGATGCTTTTTTATCTCTTACTGAACCTAATGTTGTTGGGGCTTTGCAAGGTGCAGACTGGTAAATCCAATGCAAGATAAACTCAACCAATTTGAAAGGAGTCAAGTTTGGCATCTGGTACCAAGACTGCTGGACAGATCAATAATTGGCACAAAATGGGTCTTCAGAAACAAACTTGATGAAGATGGAACAGTTACAAGGAACAGGGCAAGATTGGTGGTTCAAGAATATAGCCAAGAGGAGGGCATAGACTATGATGAAACTTTTGCTCCAGTTGCAAGGTTGGAAGCAATAAGACTCCTCATAGCCTTTGTTGCTTACATGAAATTCACCCTTCATCAGATGGATGTCAGGAGTGCCTTACTCAATGGCTACCTAAAGGAAGAAGTGTTAGTCAAGAAACCTCCAGGATTTGAAAGCAAGGAGGGTCCTGATCATATGTACAAACTTGACAAAGCACTTTATGGGATCAAGCAGGATCCAAGAGCATGGTATGAAAGATTATCAAAGTTTGGCTTGAGCATGACTACAAGAGAGATAAAATTGACAATACTTTGTTCTTGAAAGAAAAAGGTAAAGATCTCTTGGTAGTTCAGATATATGTTGATGATATAATATTTGGAGCAACTACTAATAAGATAAGTAAAGAATTTGCTAAACTAACGGGGAGTGAATTTGAAATGAGCATGATGGGTGAGCTTAATTTCTTTTTAGGCTTACAAATTAAACAAAATTCAAATGGAACTATGATCCATCGGCAGAAGTATGTAAAAGAGTTGCTTAAAAGGTTTAAAATGAAGTTTCCAAAGAAATTGGCACTCCTATTGTAACAACTAAAAAGTTGGATATAGATGAACCCGGTTCATCTGTTGATCAAAAGTTATATAGGGGAATGATTGGCTCATTTTTGTATCTCACTGCTAGTATACCTGACATTGTTTTCAGTGTAGGCCTTTGTGCAAGATTTTAGGCAAATCTAATATTAATCTTTGTATTTGGTATCCAAAAGGTAGTAATTTCAATCTTGTGAGATTTCTGGTGCTGATTATGCAGGTTTTCTTTTGGATAGAAAGAGCATCTCAGGTATGGCACACTTTCTTAGCTCATGTCTTGTGTCTTGGGCCACCAAAAAGCAAAATTAAGTGGCCTTATCTACTGCTGAAGCTAAGTATGTCGTTGATGCTTCATGTTGTGCTCAATTATTGTAGATTAAACAGCAATTAATGAACTTTGGAATTGATGTTGGTTGTATCTCCATCTTTTGTGATAACACTGGTGAAATTAGTATGACCAAGAACCCGGTTCATCACAAGAGAACTAAGCACATAGATGTTAGGCATCACTTTTTGAGGGATAAACTATGAAAATAGTATACTCTTGTGCCATGTTTAAAGTGGCTCATTTATCTCTAATGATATTTTTTCTATTTTGGCAAATTTAGATTTACATAAGAGAATTCTCAGTGAAGAACCTGGTTCATCAAGATAACATGATATGTTTTCTACACTCTGCATAATTTAAAATAATAATATTTGGATCATGAGTAGAGTCCTACCTAAGTCCAAATTCTTTTTGAATTTATCCAATACAAGTGCACCAGTTCTGTTCAAAAGAGTCCTAACCGAATTAAACTGCTTAGATACTAAGGAAAGACTCCACTGTCTCTTCAAAACTGAACTTCAGTTTGATTAGACTTCTAAAAGTATGAAAATTTTATCGTTACCCATTACTTACCCCCATTATATTGATCAACGTCATTGCTTATTTCACTCCATTACTTTTTCAAATCGTCAAACTCTCTCCATCTTCTCTAACCTTCCAATAACATTCTACTTCTCTTTTCTTCCTAAACCAAGCACAGAAATGGCTAACCCTTCTGAAAAACCTTCTTCATAACCTAAGGAAGTCATACCCACACTATCCACCATACCTTCAACCACACGTCAGCCTAAGAGAAGAAGAGTTAAGATGCTTGCTCGCAAGATAGTGGTTGGGAGTGAATTATCCAAGATATTAGATGCACAATTGAAAGCTAGCCAAGCCTAGGAACCCAAGAACACTGAAGAATCCTTCAAGTCTGCTACTGAGGGGGAAGGAACTGTGTCTTCTGATACAGAACAGGTAACTTTTGGCCCAAATGTTGCTACTGAAGTCATTTTTATTGTCGCTGAGTATCTGGATAATAGGTTTATTTTGGTTGGATCTGTGGTTGATGTAGAATCTTCTAAGTCCAGAAGGGTTGGTGATAAAAATAAAAAGAGAAAAGAAAAATAGAGTGAGGGTGCTCGAAGTGAAAAAAGGGGAATGGGTAGAAGAGTGGTTGATTCTTAATCCACTCCTGATACAGGTGTAACGGCTGTTTGTGGAGAAGAATCAGGTGAAATGGAAGAAAGGGTGAAGAAAACAAGGGGAAGTGGGTCTGGCGAAGCCGCTAAAGGGCTGGTTAAGCTTGGGAAAGATGTAGATGAACCTGGTTCATCTGTAGAAGAAACCCTCGCAGACCTATTGAAGAAAGTGACTGAGAGCTACAACCCAAAGAAGAAGAGAACTTCCAAGGCTAAGACCCCTGGCACAGCTAGAGCTAACAAGAAAATGAAGGCTTCTCTTTCTAATACTGTTGAAATTCCTCCCACAAGAGGAAGAGCCACAAGAAGCCAGCTAAAGCAGAATGAGGCATATTTGCAAAAAGCCTTAGAAGAAAGCAAAAGAAAAGCAGTTGCAAAAGGGAAGAAGAAGATGGATTAGCCTGTTGAGGCTGTTGACATTGATGAGGTGGACCTGGTCCATCAAGATGACGATGTGATTGAAGAAGTGGAGGTTCAGACTCCCAAACCCAAGAAATCCAAAACTTCCACTAAGAAGTCTACTTCTGAGTCAAAGTCTGTTGAACCGTCCCCCCTAGTAAAAAGGACCAGATCTGCTGTGAAAACTAAACAAGTAAAAACTGTTGAGGAAGAGGGATGGAGTGGAGAGGAGGAAGATGAATTAGACACTGAGAAGAAAAAAATGGCCAAGTTTGGAAAGAGGACAATTCTGAAAGGTAGAATCCTTAGGGATTTGGAGGAGGAAGGAATGGTGTTGTTGTTGGAGAAATTGGAATTGCAAGGCTGGAAGGACATGGTCCTTCAGATGAATAGCAGGTTGGCCAGGAGTGAAATTGTTGAGTTTATGGCAAATGCTGAAGTGAAGGATGGAAGGGTTACCAACTTGGTGAAAGGGGTGCAAATCTCTTTCAATGTGAAGGAGTTGGGTGAAATTCTAGGTGTACCTGCTGAGGGGTGCAATTACTACACAAATCTTAAATGGCCAAGCCTAGAAAACCTTTCTACTGCCTTGTCCATTACAAGAAAATTCAGTGACAATGAAGAGGAGATTGAGCCCAAGGTTGTGTACAAAAGTGATATGAAGCCACCCCACAAAGTATTGTTCGAATTTGTCAACAAATGTGGTCTGCCAAGGCAGTAATGGAGGCACATTGCAAACTTCATGGACTTGGTCTTGATGGAGTGCTTAGATAGTGGGAGGAAGATTAGTCTGCCTGGATTTATAATCCAGCTTCTTGATAGGGTTATAAATGGCTCCAAGACTCATGCCATTCCCGACGGCTTCATTCTCACAGATGTGCTTTCACATTTCAAGGTACCTATGAAAAAGTGGAGGTAGCTACAAGCAAAGATTATTTTGGGGTAAATACTCCGGTTGCTTGCGACAATGAAGTCCATGCCATTCCTAATGAACTTGGTTCATCTAAGAAGGTACCAGTGAATAGCAAGGACAGGGCCTTGGTTCAGGAAAGTGGGGCTAAAGATGTTGAGATTGAGAGGCTGAAGAAAAAGTTGGCTGAGGTGGAGACTGAGAGAGATGCTCTCAGAACTGAGATAGCAAGAGAAAAAGAGAAGAATGATGGCATTCTTCAAGATATGCTGAAACTCCTCCATGCCAAAAAACCAAGCACCTAGTTCTTACCAGCCTTAAGCTCCTAGCCTAGTGTAGATCAACCAGTGACCCAGTTTGGAATTTTCTGTTTTTGCTCATGTTTCCAGTATTTTTTTTTTTTTTATGCTTTGTGGAAGAATTGTATTAATAATCAATGAAATTCACTGTTTTGCTCTAACTGTTTGTTTATATTTCTTTGATGGTTAAAATTCTTAGCTTGATTTATAATGATTAATCCATGATTGCATTTGAAGTAACCCCAGTGGCCATGCGTAAGTTTTAAAAGGTTATCTCAAATTGTTTTATGCAACTTTTCGATGATGACAAAAGGGGTGAAAAGGTTGTGCTTTACACTTTGAACAGTGATGTTTATAACCTAATAAACCTGGTTCTTGATGATAAGTGATAAAAAGGAAAAATGATTCTAACATTGTGTGGATGTTGAGCTAAGTTGAAACAAGGCCTAAGCTTATGAAAAGCACAGAGTTTGTCATCATCAAAAAGGGAGAATTTGTTGGCCCAAATGAAGGTTAGTTTTGAAGATTGACAAAGGAAGATCATGCATGAACCAGGTCCATCCCTTATGTACATAGACACAGGAAGATCCGATCATGTGGGATGCACGTGAAGGAGATAAGCTTACTTATTATAACTGATATCTCCTGATCGAAAAGGTTGCATAATTTATAAGGAGAAGGACTCCTTAATTAAAGAGAACACTATCCAAGACAAGGAAGGAGTTAGAAGTTGAGATCAACTAGAACTCTTCCACCAAGGAAGAGTAGCATTACAACTCTAGTTGTTTTCTATTCTACTAACTCTATAAATTGCAGGATGTTCTCATTTTACAGGGAATGCACAAACGCAGAAGTTAAACGTGAATTGAGAGCAAAATAGCAAGGCAGTTGCAAGCAATTCGTATATGATTCAAATGTGCAAACCTGAAGCTACATGAATTAGATAGAAGCACCAGTTCCAAGTGTCTATCTTTTATTCTAGTTCAATTATAGTAGGTGTTGTCATATTGTACCTTTCAGATTTATCTAGAAGCAATATTAATAGGTATTCAGAGTATTCAAGCTAGAGTTAACTTGAAATTGTCGCAACAGTTAGAGGTTGTTTGCTACAAGGGATTAGAGTTAGTCATAGGTTTACAAAAATATTTTTTAAATGCAGTTTTTGGCTCATTAATTTGAGCCGGGTGTTTTCCATTTAAAATACTTTTGTTCTTTACTTTTCACATTTACTATTTCAGCAATAGTAGATTAAGGAACACATAGAGGAATCAGATCTTACTATAATCAGTTTAGGCGAAAAATTGGGCACCACACAAATCACCCCCCTCTTGTGTGGTATTGAAGTTAAAACATCACTTATCCTTTCCAAGTTTAGACACCCTCAATTCTGATCTCGTGGTTCTATTTCTCTTGGCATAACGTATAGATATTATGGGAAACGACCTTGGATCGAGACGAGATGAAAGCAGAAATTGCTAATTTCCAAGAGAAATTCGAGACTTTGCATTAAGGACAGGCTTGTCAAAAACACATCAGTATTTTTTCGTCTATTATTATAACAACAACAACATACCCAATGTAATCCCACAAGTGATGCTGTGAATATCACAAAGCTTTGTTTCCTGTTGTAAAATGTATTAAAATTGTGTTATTTTCAATAGTATACTCAGGGCCGGCTGGAGCCTAAGGCCAATTAGGCAATGGCCTTAGGCTCCCAAAATACTTAGGGCCCCAAAATTTATAATAACATATATAATATTTAATAATTTTGCACTAAAAGTTAACACATCTTAAATTGTAGTTTCCAGTTATTTCATGTCTTTAACTCGTCCCAACTTAAATCGATCTTCTTACAATGTTAGTTTAAAACAATTTTTCTTAGTTCTTTGAGTGTCTTTGTTGACATTTTTCAAGCTACTTTGATAAGTAACTATTAAAATTCATCATTAACATTGAATGACTCTTGAAACATAATAGTTACTACAGTACTATTTATTTCAACTTATATTTAGAATTAAAAGTGTCAAGAGAAACTGTATAGTAGAGAATACTCTAATGGACAAACTCAATATGTAAAAAGTGTTAATTCAATCACTATTAACAATTTATATATCAGTGCCTCTGTTGAAAAAGTTTTTACTAAATCAATAAAGTTCCAAATGATAACACAAGAGAGGATTAAACAAATTGGTTAGACATTAGCATTAACTAAAATTGATTATAACTTCTTTAGATTCTGAAAATTATAAGAGTAATAAAAATAATAATTAAAAAAATTTAAGGCCTCACTTTTATTTTTGCCTTAGGCTGTCCGAGTCAAATAGTAATGATTCGAAGCACTTCTTTTTACACTATTTCGGAAACCCAAGGACTCAATGCCCACGGTAAACGCCGGGTAACTAAGTGCGGAGCGAATAACTGCTGAAAGCATCTAAGTAGCAAGCCCATCAAAATTGTGAGCATTACGTTCATGCATAACTTCCATACCAAAATTAGCACGGTTAGTGATATCAGCCCAAGTATTAATTACACGATCGAGCCGCACCTGAGTATACTAGTGTTAAAATAAATATTTTGAAAGTAAAACAGGTTATTTAACGTGATGACATAAATAGTGAGTGTATACAATTTAAACTTTTCTTTAGTAAAAGTGGTGATATCCTTACCACTGCGTGTGCACTACTCCCTATATAGTTGTTTAACGATGCAAATCCAGCGAGCAATTAGATGCTACTGCAAGTAAAGGTAGACAGAAGCGCGATGCTCGCTTTATGCTCAGTTCTGTTTCCCTATGCATGCATGGAGTTGCATCCTTTCTAATATACCTGCAGTAATATCAATGAAGGAGTTGGTTTTGTTAATTTTTGGGGAAGATAACTACTATTTACTGTATTTGTACGTGTCAAAACAGTCGACGGTCCACGTGATAAGATGTAGTAACAATTTAAACTGGTATATATGTACAAGTTTACGTATGTCATGGTCTATGTTAAGCATGAACAGTTCATTTAAAGAAGTGGTTAAGTAACGTGCTAAAATGAATTACGCTCTACTTTATAGTAGCATGAACATATTGTATGTTGTACTCTATTAACTTATGGCTAGTACGTATGAACATAGTATACGGTTAAAATCGAGCACGCTCGATTTTATGGGCTCGGGGGTGTGTGATGCGTGGCTAGAATTCATGGTTTTAAGCATTATGTATCTTACATTTTATGTGCGTTAATGATAAAAATACACGTTGTATGTGCATAATGGAGTCTATTACATGTGTAGGTGAATTGGAGATTGAAGCCGAGCTAAATGGATGCATAAACGTCAAAAATACGCTCAAGAGTCAAAAAGGAGTGACCCGGGCTATAGGCGCGCGTTTGAGTTGTAAAGCCTGGTCATACCAGGCTATAGCTGCGCGTTTGGGCTATAAAGCCTGGCATGACCAGTCGTTTGGGGGGCGTTAGAGCCCTAACGCCAGGCCTAACCAGGCTTTATCCCGGCGTTTAGGCCATAAAGCCTGGTCCCTGGTCCGGTCAAATCCGAGTTTTGAAGGTTTTAAGTGTTTCCCGGTTTGAATAGAAGTCTCCTACACGTTTAGGGTTTGTCCCAAACATATAAATAGACCCAAAAACACAACTTTGGGAGGAGGATGCCAATTTTGGAGAGAACATACACACGGGATCATTAGGAAGTAAAGGATTTCTCAGTTTTCTTCATCTTATTCTAGTATTTTCAATTTATGCAACACTTAGGCAA
>ML367893.1:0-20404 GCA_005239505.1 Nicotiana paniculata
ACCTAGCGCTGCAGATATAGTTTTGGATTCATGAGATTAATTTGTCCTATAGGCTCCAAATAATAATGGGCCTTCTGCTGTGTATGAGGAGAGTTTCACTCCATCATCTACAATCATATGCGAACGAGCATAACTGGAAGAATTTATTTTATTGTTCAGCTAGCATAACTGGAAGAACCCCTCGCTATATTCTTTGGACACATTTTGGTCAAAGAAATTCTGAGTATTTTTTAACAAAAATATTCAGGTATTAAAATATTAAATAGTAACTAATATATGCTGCAATGGTTTTTTGAGGTGATTATCGAAGAGGTGACAAATAAAAATGATGTGATTGAATAAACTTTTACCACAGGAGAACATTAGGTTAAGATGCATGGGAAAGGAAGTGAATATTGAATCAGATTTATATGAATAGGTAAAAAATTGAAAGGTGGAGAACTGGGAAGAAATATGTTTCATTGCTGCGCTTGATGAGAGAGCAAACCGAGGTGATACTATGGAAAAGCTGTACGTGAATAAATTGAAGAGGATTCTTTTCTAAAGTGTTATCCAATTATGTGGTCCATGGAAGCATTTCAAATGGAAAATGTCACAGTTGCCTATTTTCTTGTTTACATCTTCTTGGTGATAATGCTACTGCCATACATTATATTGCTTCAAGACCGATTCTGGTAATTTTTTTGGGGTGGGGTCGGGTGGGGGTATTCTTGTTTCTGTCAGATACAGAACTGTACTTAGTTAACCTTAAGGTCATAGAAGCTTTTGCTAATAGTTTTGAGTATGAGATTCTTGGGGTCTGAATTTGATGCCAATGATAGGTATAATCACTTGGTGGATTTGTTAGTACTCGGTCAATTGCCATCATGTCAACTTCTTCCCCCATTTTGTGTCTTTCGGCCACTGACTGGTATTACAGAATGCGCATAATACTGCTTTTACATTTTGCAGTTGGACTAAACTTGAAAGGTTCAGATGTTTTGGCAATCAATTAGTGAAATGTCTGTCTTCTTTTTCTCTGTCAATGTCAGCAGTCTATAGATAACCTACATTTTGTGCGTTGATTTTTTTGACATTTTTTTTGTAGTTTCAGGTTTACATCAAGGACCATTTCATGCATGGTAATCTTTTTTCTTTTTATGTTTTTGCAGCAACCTGGCTCTTCCAAAGATAAAATTATTGGGAAGAATTTTCAGGAGAAGAGGATGCAGGTAATCTCTTAATGGTCAACGAGTCAATCCATATTATTCTTTCATTGATCAGATAGAGTCAGTATAGTGAATCAACGAGTCAATCCATATTATTCTTTCATTGATCAGATAGAGTCAGTATAGTGAAAAAGTTTTGCTATTATGAAAATGTGATCTGTGAAGCCTTTGATATTCACATGATTATTTCCTTTATTCAGACGGAGGTGGTGGCATCTCCTTCATTTTCAGCTGCTGGTCAGCAAAAACACGCCAAATTAGACAATTTCCTCGAAGTTCCCCCAATTTCGTCATATTGTGTAAGTTTCTTTTAATATTTTTTTGAATCAATATGCACAAATGCTTGTCATTATCTGCTTTACCTGTTTGTTGATATTCTGAAGGGGATGGGTAGGTGGGTGTTGTTAGCCTTGGTAAGGATTTGCTCCTTTTTTTGTACATTATGGTGCTGATGGACAAGCAATAGTTAGGAAAGTGATGCTTATTTGAGCTAATGGAAAAAAGAGGCTTAAAAGTCAATATGTATTGGGATACGAGAAAATTGTTTTAGTCTATTGTATACGTCGAAAAGTCCAGATTCGGCAATGCCGAACCAAGGGGGCCAAGTGACTCTTAAATCAAATTGTGAGGACAAAATGCAACTTTCCGGGAGTAAGTTCAGTAAATGTCCAAAGTTTGAGGATTTGTAGCAAAGTTTACTTTTGTGTGATAAGTCTATTCTAGAATACAAATGTAATTGGAGCATACTAACATGTTTCACGTGGAGCACTTCCATTAGGAGCCAAAAAGAACGCAATTGCAAGAAATTCTCTGTTTGAAATAACATTCAAGATTACTTATTCCTTGTAAGGAACATACAAGATTATACGTAACTTGATTTTAAAAAGCATACAAGATTTTGGACTTATGTGCTTAAAAAAGAAGATTCTGTTTGGACTTATGTTTTGACTTTTCAGCCATAGTTTAGTGTATTAATTCTGTTAGCACTTCAGTTCCTAGTCATGATATCAATCTATCATGTCTTCCATGACATGAAAAAGACATTGATTAGCCACATTGGTCTTATTTCATTTTTGCGAAAAAGGGTGGTCTGTGACTCGCTTGTAATATGGCGAACATCCTGTTTTCTTTTAAGTGCTACTATCTTAATGTGGTCTTTGCTTCTAGCTTGGAGGAACATCTTATAAATTGATACCTTCAGCCCCCCTATATGCAGTGTTCTTGCACTCTTGAGTTTGATGGGGCTTCAAAGGGGAATCCTGGACTAGCTGGTGCCGGGGCTGTTCTACATGCTGGTGATGGAAGTATGGTATGCTCCCTATCTGTTTAGAAGATGTGGTTTGTCACCATAAATTTACAGGTTTTCGACTTGTAATTCCTTTTCTGTAGGTTTTCCGGTTGCGCGAAGGTGTGGGTGTTGCAACTAACAATGTTGCTGAATACAGAGGCCTAATCTTAGGGCTAAAATATGCTATTGAGAAAGGTTTCAAACATATTAAAGTTCAGGGCGACTCAAAACTTGTCTGCATGCAGGTCTTCTTTTCTCGTTCTTCTTACTTCTGCTTTTTTGTTTTGGTGTTTGCTTATTTTCCACTTCCCCTTTAGCAAATTAGTCAATTAGTTCTGCTTTCTCGCTTGTCCTGGGAAAAGTTGCTTCTCAACATCCCAAGGTGAATGCTGGAGAACAAAGTGTAGGTTCACAATTAATTAAGGAAATTGGTTTTATATATTTATTTTGCAGAATACCTGAGAGATTTTGCTGTGACTGGTTTAGGAGTATAGGATTTGAGACACATTCAGGCTACCTACTTCAATAGGAATTTTGGTTCGGTATAAGCTTGCCGTCTTGATGGTACCTTACCCAATACCATCCTAGGATACACCTAAACCAGTTTAAAGTGAAGCTATTCTTTCCCTTGCAACCTATATGATCTTTCGCACTACCATTCTAAGCTACATCTAAACCAGTTTGAAAGTGAAGCGATTCTTCCCAACAAATAAAAAAAAAGCTGAAGCTACGTGATCTTTCAATGAGTTCATATGCGCTCACAGTGCTATTATATTACATTTAGTGTCTTTCTTATGCTGGAACTACTTATGGGCCAATCTCATGTTCTTTACAAATTTTGTCATGGAACAGACTCAGGGAATCTGGAAATGTAAGAACCAGAACATGGCTGAGCTATCCAAGATCGTCAAAGAGCTTAAAGATCAGTTTATATCATTCCAGATCAACCATATATTAAGAGTATGACCAACTTTCCCCTTTTGCTAATTCGGATCGTGCTCTATACTGAACTGGTCTATCAGAATTTTGATGTGCCGAGGTTCTTATTATATCTTACATCTGCATGTTATTTATGTGATAAAATTGCAATGTGTGTGTGTTCTTTTACAATCCCGGGACCATAAGAGGTGCAAGTGAAGTGTGTTCGAATGTCATGTACGTTATGCGATATACATTTCTCTCTTCTTGCTGATGAGCTATTTGAGCTCTATTTTCCTGTGATGGATATATAGTTCATAATTTATTTATTCATATTCACTGTTTGCACAATCGTTCCTTTCTTGTAGTCATTGAAAGCTATCCTTTCATCCCCTTCTGAGGGTTTTGCACTTTTACTTAATTGTTTAACATATATATCAGGAAGGCAATACTGAAGCTGATGCCCAGGCAAATTTAGCTGTGTATCTCAAGAGTAAGGGTCTCTCTTAGGCCCCTTGTTTTGTGTTTTGAAAAAAAATCTCCATTTTCCTCTATACGAGAAATCTGATAAAACTTTCGTTTATGCAGATGGTGAAATTCAAGTGGAATGTGACATGAAATAACTTATAATAATGTGAAGTTACCGACTACCTCAATTATTAGGATTTTGGGAAGGATGAATGACCCCAAAGATGGTCTCAAACTGCGTCTTGTAGATATATGATCTGAATTATGTGCATGTAACCTAATTATGCATCTGGACTCGAAGTAACTATTATCTGGTTTCAAGTGCAATGAAAATTAGTAGGTCCAGTTGAGAATTGAGAATGTGAAAGTTGTCTTTCTCTAGTTGAAAAGCTTCTTACAAGTAATTATTCAACGTTTAATTGGTATTTCGGTGACTCAACTCACATTTAAAGAAAAGGTGCAACACCAAAATATGAAATATTTAATGATGCACTAGATTTCAGATAAGTCGGTAAACAACAAAGATGGGAAGAAAAACTATAACGAGATTTCTTGAGAGCAAATGACGGAAAAAGGAAATATATATACAACTGAAGATTTTGAAGCCTATCTATCTACACATGCGTTTTCTGAATCACTTAGCCAATTAGAACAATAGTTTGAGTATTTAATTTTTCAATATGGATTTGTTTTACATATTTTCTCAGCAATTCGTGTTTTTCTTTTTCTCAAGAAAAATTATAGGTAGACATTTATACAGATTCCTTTTTGTATACCAGCCCTTTATTCTTTAGACTAAATGACCATAAGGTTGAAATATCTAATTTTTAAGAATTGTTTTTCACTAAATGGTGATAGTTGCCGCTACTTCAAGACCTCAAGAAACTATATGGATAATAAAAGATAATAAGTTAGAAATTTAAATTTTCTTTCCAATTTTATTTTTGTTGTGAAATATAGTAGAGGAAAAAGTTTTGCTAGACAAATAAAATTGGCGACACTAAGAGCCCGTTTGAACATAAGAATTTTCCCTTTTTACCAAAAAATTTATCAGAGTTTGTTCATAAAATTTTCAATTTTACTTGAAGATGCATTTTGGAAATTTTCAAAAATTTGAAAAATTTGTTTTTCAAAATTTTCACTCAAATCACTCACAAAACTTAAAAAACAATACAAAATTATATTCATGTCCAAACACAACCCTAAATTTCAAATATCATTTTCAGTTGAAAAGTTTTTTCACCCTTTTTGAAATTTTACAATTCTTATGTCCAAACGCCCACTAAGCTTTTTTCCCCAACTTTTTTGTAACTATTATATATTCAAAATTTACTACTAACAGCTTGTTTGGATGGTTGTTACCCATTGTATTGTATCGTATTGTTACTTTAAATATGATGTTTGTTTTGATTGTTACTTAAATTTTATTGTATCGTGTCGTTAAATCCGTCGTTACATAACGACGAAATGTGTCACTTTATGTAACGACCGATTTGGTGTGGTCGCGTCGTTACCTTGTCTTTTTCTCTCAATCTCACCCTTCATTATTATTAAATAATTTTATTTTAGCATTTTTCTACCTTTTTATATCATAATTTTATTATGTATCATAATTTTTCTTTATAATATTGCAAGTTTATTCTTCATATTGTTGGTGCATGATATCATGAAACGATGACAAACGACACAATCTATCCAAACGTTGTATTTGTTAAACGATACAGTACAATACAATACAGTACGATATGATACATTATGAAACGATATGTAACAACCATCCAAACAAGCTGTAAGTGGCATTATTTTGTCCCAAATATCCATTGTCCTTTCCTTTGTGCTTTGGCTTCTGGATAAGAAGTAAAAGAATAACTCTGAATTAGTAGTGTAGAGAAAAGAAATGGCCACCGTCTCAGCATTTTCCGTTTGCAGCGCAAAATCTCATTCTCAAACTCCCCATTCTTCATCTATTGTTCTTCCCTAGTTGTTCCCAATTCAATTCCTACGATTTCAAAGAAACGGGACCATTCTCGTCGACTATTCTGACTCTTGGAGTTTGGTGAAAGCGAAGGCAAATTTTTGAGAAATACTAGGATATGGTCCGCTACTGAGGAAGAAGGAGCCACTGTTGTTGTTGATAAAGCGTCTGCTGCATGTTCTCACCATGTTCTTTCAAGTTTAACCGTCTGACCTTACTTCTAGTACTTTTCATTTTTTTTTTTTAGTTCGTAAAATGTTGGCTTGAGCTGAATTTCAATCATTTTCATACTTGTATGACATGGTATCGGAGTAGTATCCCTATAAATGATTCATATAGGAGAAGGGTTGCAGTAGGTTGATGCTTAGTGTAAGACTAGTTAGATTAAGATGAATTCTGATGGTAATATCTATGAATTCCTCAGTCGTGTTCATATTGGTACGAGGTTGCTCCAGAGAAGAATCCATATAAATGATTCATATAGCTTGACTTCAACTAGTTTTGGGATTGAAGTTTAATTTATATTTGATTGATTGTCTAATACTGTCTAGAAGAAAACAAGCGTTCGATGTGTTAGTTTTGCTTCGTTTTTTTTCTTTCAAATGATTCATATAGCTCGACTCCAACTAGTTTTGGGATTGATTGTCTAATACTGTCTAGAAGAATGACAAGCGTTCCATGTGTTAGTTTTGCTTCGTTTTTTTCTTACTTCCAAATTGTTAGTTGTGTAGTTTATTGTGAATGATGACTCAATTTATATTATTATCACATGCAGAAGGAACAATGAATGAAGTAGCTATTCCTAATGTGACTAAGGCTTTAGAGGTAATTCAGTATATAAAGTTTAGATCTCTATGGTGTACATGCAAATTTGTCCACCCTTTCTTAAAGACTTCAGTTGTCTTTGCATTTTAAATACAATTAAATTGAAGTTTCAAGGGACTTTGTATTTTTTTTTTCCCTGTAATTTAATGGTACTTGTAGAACACCATAAAGACTCCCAATTACATTGTAGTGGGAAATAAACAACATGAGGTCCTTAAACTTTAAGAGACAAATTAGAGAAAGCAAAATGTTCTGAGCTTTCTAGGTGTTTAAATTATTTTCTTTTGGAACTAGGTATATCTGAAATTTAATAATCTAGAATCAAAGTACATGTATAAATACTCATCGGATTCTTGGTGTTCAGAAGTTTTAGTAATGAACTATTGATTTTGTGAGTGTTTGGTGAAGAGCTGTATCTGTTTCTCCATCTTTATTTCAAATTAGTAGTGATATTGCCTGAAGAAAATTTTTCAATAAAACAATAGATTTCAGCTAATAATAACTGAGAAATTTGGAGATTAATTGTGATTTGACCTTTATTGTCTGTCCATAGAAGGCATTACACATCTCAAGGTTCAAGTTGTTGAGGGCATTGCAAGCGTGGAGGTAATTTACATTTATAATGCTTCTCTTGCATTTACTCGTTTATATTCTGTTAGAGGAAAAATTGATGTAGAAAGTTGACATCCTGAGCAGTCACCTTAGAGACACTGCATAAAATTAATAAAAAAAGTTTTCGTTTCTTCTTCAAAATTAACAGGAATAAAATTGAAAAGGGGTGTTAAAGTACTTGTTACATTTTGAACTATAAAATCTTCTGTAAAATGTCTTACACTGTCAAAATATCCTTTGAAGCTGCTACTTCCACTAGCATACAAACTACAGAAAACCCTATAAATATAAGAATTTCATTGACAACAGAGATCAAACGTTCAAAACTGGGAAGGTAAAGTTACCATCTATTTCCATCAGAATTCGAACCTGAGTTCCTCAATTCAGCTTACCGCCTTCAGTTCATATAAGTATCCTTACTGGCATGAGAATTAGAATCCCACTGCAGAGAAGAGATTCGAAAAGAATGTGTGGGTGTTTGGGATCTTCATCATCTAATTTTTAGCCAACAATATGTTAGTAATATATAGGAGCATTATGTACTAACACTTGTATAATCTAAACTTGGAGAAAAGTTTCCTTTAAAATTTACTTACAAAGGAACATACGAAGCATTCAAAGACATCTCTATTTTGTACAGAAGGTCAATAAGGCACTTGTAGAGCCAAGAAATGAAACATGACATAATTAGTCATATATTCCTTGGTTCAGTGTTGATCTAACTTGTTATTTGATGCAGTTAACAAAGCAAACGACAATACAAGCTACATGGGTCTCTTCCATTTTGGTTGAAACCATACAAGGTTCAGGCTTCAAGTTGCAAACATTGAATCTTAGCTTTCAGGATGAAGAAGATGTTAGTTGTAAGAGTGGCTATGAACGCTTGTTTTGGAGTTCAGAGACGATGTGAGATGATATCTTTCAGGAACGTCTTAATAGAATTCTATTCCCCTATCGCGATGGATGTAGTTCAGTAGGCCTATGCCTGTAATATTTTTTGGGATTATGCATATATAGAACTATATAATTTCCTATTTAGCTATGTTGTTATTTCAGGATCTTGTTGTTATCGCTTAAGCTTCTATCTGCATTTTAGTTAGAATGTTGAGAAAGTACTTCTGTACAATCTTGCACTATCAGCGTTTAATAATAAAATACAACAACAACATAACCAGTATTTTTAAAATAGTGCAACTGCTACCGAAAAGAGGAGCAGTACTAATGCTATTTGCTTGAGAGTTTAATCAGAAATTATAAGTTCGTAACATGAGTTAACTGCAACTGCAACTATGACTAATTTGACTAATTGTGAATAATAAACATCCATGTGTAATCACATGTCAAATAGTCAGATAAAATTGTATTTCAGTGCCATGATATCCATATTATTTAAGGAATAATACGAGGTGGCTACTCTTAAATTTGCTTGCTAATCCCTATTGTAAATGAGACAAGATGAAACCCTGCCCTTAGCCTTCATCATAGATCTAGGTCATATTGTTTATAATACATATGCCTAACTAGTGATAGGCAAAGTTATTTGATGCCTTTATTAGTGAAAAATAGTAAATATTTTTTAAGTCGAGGCGCACGTAAGCTGACTCGAACATGACCATCATAATAAAAGAAAAGTCATAATGTATTCAATAAGTGCATTTGCAACATAATGTGGATACACTTCGCTTTAACTCACTGAATTTAAAATTTAGATTTCCATGAGTCTGAAGGCATAAATGCTCTTGCTTGAGAAGACAAACATCGTGGAACCGTAATTGAAATAGCAAAAACCTACTCTGTTATATAATGTAAATATACTAGTTTACGAGCCCAACAACATTTGGGTGTGAATTAAAATAATAATTATAATTAAGGAATCTACTCCTAGACTCTTGTTCCATGGCATGGAGGATAGGAGCTAGAATACTAGGCACGAGTTTGTATGAATTAAATAACTTTTATTTAGACCTTATTTTATATTAGAAACTTATTAAATATATATAACCATTTAATTGTGAATCTAGTAACTAAACAAGCTATGAGTTTGATAGTAAATTCGAAACCCATAATTGATTGTGCTCTGATACCATGTCGATAAGAAAATGGAGTTGTGCTCTGATACCATGTCGAGATTGTAGTTAACTGAATGAATTGACTTCCATTGAAAGGGGTTGAGTTCAGGGGCGGATCTACCATGTAAAACATGGTTCACATGAACCCGTGTTCCTCAGGTTAAAGTATAGATATGATGTACATAATTTGGCAAAAATAAATATATATATATATATAGGGTCGAGGTCTTCGATTGTCGATCCCACTGTTGTTACGATGTCAGGGTCTTTGATAACGTCGATTGGGTCGTCGGATCTCGCTCCTGACTTTGGTAATTGCTATGCCTCTGAGTTCTCCGCCTTCAACTGTTGGGTGTAAGTGCAATCTTGGGCGATGCGGTAGCATTCTTGTGATGTGCGTTGCTCGCCCCTGATGCTGAATATCCCCAACGGGGTCGGAACTTGATCACCTGATAGAGGCTGGACGGGATGACCTTCATGCCATGTATCCAGGGTCGCCCAATGATGGCGTTATAGGTCGTGTCTTGGTTCATGATGTGAAATATTGTTTCCAGCGTTATGCCACCGGCTAAGACGGGTAGGGTTATTTCTCCATAAGTTCGTTCAACTGCATTGTTAAAACCTATCAGTGTTATATAGCGAGGTATTATTTTATCTTCGAGTCTCATCTGAGCGAGAACTTCGGGGTGTCTGATGCAGGCACCACTGCCATCATCAACCATTATCCTTCTAACGTCAGTGTCTAGGATTCGCAAAGTAATGATAAGAGAATCAAAGTGAGGGAAAGTCAAATTGTGGGTATCCGACTTATTGAAGATGATACTGTCTTCGAGGTCGTCATACTGTTCGTGCGTGATCAACCGCTTCAGCTTGTGTGTGGTGGTGAAATTTACGTGATTGACTGCGTCATCATTGTTCCCGCCAATGATCATTTGAATAGCACGAGCTGGGAGGGGGGTTTTGACGATCCTTGATGTCGTTCTCGTCCTCTGCCGAAGTTGGTTCTCCCCTGGTCGCTCATCAATTCCTTCAGGTTCCCCTGGTGGAGCATTCTTACCACCTCGCCGCAGAGCTATGCATTCTTCCGTATTGTGGCCTCGTTCCTAGTGGAACTCACAGAGGGCAACTGACTTTCTGGTGTTTGGGTCTGACTTCATTTTTGCGGCAACTTCACCTTCGTTCCTAGTTTCTCCAGTGCGTACACTATTTCTGAAGAAAAGACGCAAAAATTGTGAGTGGATAAAGGGGGAGGCATACCTTTGTTGTTCCGTACAGTTCCAGTGCTTGGTTTAGACGGTCCTTCCAAGTGGCGAACAGGTGGAAATGATGTTCTGACATACGGTTGGTGTCGCTCCCGGTTAGGTCGTGTACCAGAATGATCCCTCCTGGGGTCGTTGAGGGGATCCCATCTGTATTCTATTTGGACTAATGTCAGCCGTTGGGTCGGGCCATTACGGTCGTCCTCTTCCGCTCATACTTCAGCACAATATGCGTTGTGGATCTCTTCCCAGGTTGTTGGAGGGTACTTCACGAGTCTGCTTAGCAGCTTTCTGGTCACCCTTGATCCGGTTCTGTTCAGCCCATTTTGGAAGGCTTCCACGACCATGCCCTCCGACATATTTGGTGGTCTCATCCGAACTTTGTTGAACCGAGTGAGGAAGTCCCTAAGTCCCTCGCCTGGTGAATGCTTCACAGCGAATATATTTCTCACCCTAGCTTCTGCCTTTTTGGCTCCAGCGTGAGCGGTCACGAATTTATCGGCCATTTCTTCGAATGTTGTAATAGATCTTGCGGGCAGTTGCGAGTACCATGTTAGGGCTCCTCCACTTAGGGTTTCACCAAATTTCTTGAGCAACACAGACAACACATGTTCCTTCGATAGGTTATTTCCTTTCACCGTTGTGACATAGTGGACTATGTGGTCTTCAGGGTCTGTGGTCCCATCGTATATTCTCAGGTATGGAGGCATTTTGAATGTTTTGGGGATCGAGTATGGCGCGGCCTCTTCATGGTATGGTTGCTCTACGAACCACCTTACGTCCCGCTTAGGTAGAAGTTTTGGGGCGCCGGGTATTTTGTCAACCCTGTCTTGGAGTTCTTTCATTTGGTCTCGCAGCACCTTGTTTTCGTTTTCCATCTCCTCCATCTTCCTCAGGATGGCCGAGAGTGTGTTGTTATCTGCAAATTCTACGGGGCTAGGGTTACCTGTTTGGCAAGGAGCCGGGTGCTCGCTGGCATTCGCTTCCGCTGGTGTGATGTTCCTAGTTGTTGCTGCGGCGGGCTTGTCAAGGAACTCATTCAACGTGTTTGTTAACCGGACTTCTAACAGTCTTTTCACCCCCGGTGGTGCTTCTTCCGTTGTTGATGTGGAAACACCTTTCTCCCGAGCGGGAACCACACTTTCGTGGAGAGAGGGTGAATCGTTCTACTCCGTTGTGATGCCGGGTGTGGTGTTCAGTTCTCCCCCGTCATCTTCCTCGTTGATGGCGTCCAAGAGATTAGTGGTGACATCTGCTATGGCTTTCAACCTCTCTTCTCCTTTTCCTGTCATCGTCAGTTTATGCAGATAGGAAGAAATGATTGTATGCGTTGTCACTCTCCTGTTTTTTTTTTTTTGCTAGATCCAACAGAAACTACAGATTTTAACTAAGAAATTCTCACAGACGACGCCAAATTATTTTACCAAAAACGTGTTAAGATTCTTAACATATAGTTTTATGTTGGGTTAATCTTAGCTAAGCTTAATAACTATTAGATCTAGAAAAAATACAAATTCTCAGGTGAAATAACAATGATGTAATAAATATTCTCCTCTTGATTTGAGAATGATTGGCAATAAGTAGTGTGCAAAGACGAGAATTGAATGCATGCAATGGCAATAAATGTAATAACCACAAACCACACGTCCAAATGTCATGTGTCGAATATTGGAAACCTCGTTTGTCAGCTGATGGAATATTCAGTAAAGTAAGGGATTCAAGACTCTTGGATCTATAATCTTTGGAAAAGGGGTTTACAGTGTTTGAGTCAATAGATAAGACAAAGTGAATATGCTCTTTTGATAGCTCTCAGAAGAGTCCGAAACCAAAATGTGGTTCTTTTGGACTCTGTAGACCAAAATAGGTCTAAAAAAAATGATAACATAACTATGTATAATGCCACAGTATGTGGCGCTATACATTAACGGTAACTGTGCCGTTAATGTATAGGGCCATCTACTATGGATTTATATATAAAAGCTGTCAAGAAGCAAGTATAGTGCCACAGTGCATGACGCTATACATTAGCTTTATGAATAGCGTCGGGCACTGTGGCGCTATACCTGTACGCCTTCAATAATTCAAAAAGCGTATAGTGCCCACTGCTTTGGCGCTATACATTAAAAAAAAAAATCCCCGGCTTCCTATATAAAGAGGTTAGAATTGCATTGAAATTCATTCAAAAAAAAAATTCAACTCTTGATCAAACGTTTATTGTTGTTAAATTCTCAAGCATTTTTTCATTATGTCTGAAGAGCGTAGAATAAGAGTTTCATTATATTGGGGGGGGGNTCTGTGGGCTACAATTTACCTGCTCAGTGTCATGATAAATTTCCACTTACAATGGAGTACGATAAATTGATATCGTTGTTATGCAAAAAGACGGGTGTGAGGAAATGTTCAGTGTTACTTAAAGTAACCGGAGATATCTGTATTTCGTCACTCCGCAAGGGGTTGCTTTTTACTCGGGGTTTAACATCGACGATGATGAAACTTTGAGTAATTTTCTGAGGACTCCGGATGAATGCCGGGAATTTCTTTTAATCACAATGTTGGAGATGTACCTGAAGGTTGAAGACGTTCCAAAAAATGAGGTTGTGCGTAGTAGAGATACCCCCCAGTCATCGGGTGGTTATTCTGGAGCAGTTTTTGCCGGACAGGTTCCGGATGAAAGACTTTTTCTTGATTTAAACTTATCACCGCCATGGAATGAGGAGGGAGAAAATAACTTCTATCCTGATTTCCAACATTCACAAGACGAGTAGTAAATTTATGCTGTGATTTCTGTTAATTATGTATATTTTTGGTGTATTGAATTTGTATTAACGCTCATATATTGAATAGGGGTACCGACCGTATATGAATTTTACAAGTGGCCCATCCGGTAGTCATCACCCAATTGAAAACGTCCATCATGGAATTTCATCACATTACGACTTGTAAGTCAAGTTATATAGCTATATGAAAAGTATTTATTAATTTCAGTAGCTTATATTTTTTTTGGTTGTGCAGTGAAAACGAGCAAGTTGAACCACCCCTACTCACTCAATTTCCCGAAAATGATGTATTACATCGGGATCTGGCTGATGCACAGAGTGAGGAACAGAACAGTGATTACGACAACAATGCCGATGAATCCGGAGATGAGACACCCTTTCCTCGTGAGGATGGTGATGATGAGGATGAGGGGGAAGGACCATATTTGAAGAGACCCCACCAGACGAAGAGTGTACGAGTTCGAAGTGCCGTTTCATTCAAGGGAGATTCCTTACATTGATAAGTTGCCAAGCGCGCGGGATGTGGAAGCTCTCACAAGGTATTTTGATGAAATCCGGGCAGCAATGTGGGATGAGTCTAAACCAACGGTGCTTTTAAAGGGGATGCTTTTCCCCGATAAAGCGCACGTAAGCAGGGCTTGTAAAATGAACAACGTAAAAGTGTGTCGTGAGATGCAGGTATGGGAGTCAAGTCCGGGTGTATACAAGGTTGTTTGCCGCAGGTGGTTTTGGCCATGTCCTTGGATGTTGCGTGCGTCCAAGAAGAATACAGGTATGTGGAAAGTGGGTAAATACATTCCCATCCACACATGTGAAATGGACACATTCAATGGTAATCACTTCAACTTGGATATTGACTTGATTTCTCTTGTACTTATTCCGCACATCAAAGCGTCCATAAGGTATAAAATCAAAGAGTGCATTACATCAGTACGCCAGGAATATGGCCATACTATTATGAAAAGAAAGGCATTTCTCGGGCGCAAACGAGAATTTGAAATTGTCTACGGTAACTGGGATAAGTCATTTGCAACTCTACCAAAGTACATGGACGCACTGCAGCACTTTAATCCCGGGACGGTTGTTGAATGGAAGCTTGAGCGGAGTCCGGGAACACCAGAATACATATTCAATTACGTGTTCTGGGCGTTTAAGCCAGCAATTGATGGTTTTTCGCATTGCCGGCCCGTAATATCCATAGACGGAACTCATGTATATGGAAAGTACGATATCAAGCTTTTGATAGTCGTGACAGTGGATGCTAATGGCTAGATATTTCCTCTAGCTTTTGCTGTTTGTGCCAATGAAAGCACAGAGATGTGGTCACTGTTTTTGAACCACCTGAAAGAGCACGTCGTGAAACAACGTTCAGGTATTTGTCTAATATCTGATCATCATGGTGGTATATTAAGTTATGTGGATAACTTTCCTGCATGGAAAGAGCCTTATGCATAACACCGTTACTGTGTGAGGCACTTTAAGGCCAATTTTCAGAAGGCATATCCCAAGAAGGATCTACATGATTTGATGTGGATGGCAGTAACGGACCACTAACATCACAAATTCCGGAGGCATATGGAATCTATTAGGCAAGAAGACGAGGCAGCCTAATGTTGGCTAATGCGACATAACCCTGAAAAGTGGACTTTGCATGAAGATGGTGGCAGACGATGGGGAGTTATTACTACAAACGTGTCACAGTCCTTCAACGGATTATTGAAGTCGGTAAGAGGGTTGCCCGTCACAGCCATGGTGCGAAGTCGTTCAAGCAGATGACGGAGATGTTTGTTGAACGGTCTGCAGCTGCAACAAAATTGATGGAAAAGGGTGTTGAATTTATGCCAGTGCCGATGCAGAGATTTGAGAAATACAGACGGCGAGCACATTGGCATTCATTTTTGCAGTATGACAACGACAGAAATGTTTTTGAAGTCTGCACCGCTATCCATAATAATCGCGGTAATAATGTACATACTGTAAAAGAATCAACAAGGTTATGCTCATGTGGAAAATGGTCCATATACCACATGTCTTGCTCACATGCCATCAAGTGCTTTCAAAAAGTTGGTTTAGGTCTAACCAACTATATTGATCAACAATATAGTGTTTCCAAGTACCTAAACACTTATAGTGGTCAGTTGAATCCAGTGGGTGATGAGCATTATTGGCCTCCGGATCCATTTAAAATGGTGTGTAACAAGTCCTATTTGCGTAAAATACAGGTGCAGAAGAGAACGCACATACGGAACCAAATGGATGTTAGTGATACCGTTTATGCGCGCAAATGTGGTATATGCTCGCAAACAGGACACGACCGACGTAAATGTCCTTCAGCTGGTTTGGGTGGCAAAACTAATCGTGGTGGGTGTTCTTCTAGTGTACCTAACTACCCATGAGTTGATGTTGTAATAATTTCATGTCTATGTATATGTTGCAAGATTTATGAAATCAAATTATGCTTGTAAATTATGATTTGTACTTTCCCATATTACCGATTTAAATGATAATTTAATAAGATTATATATATATTTAGCCCGGTTAAATATTGTTGTTAATGTAAATAAAAATATTATTTACACCAAAAACAAAAAAAAGTAAAAGAAGGCCGCATCAATGTGTGTGTTGTGTTGTCTAATTGAAAAGGTTGACCAGCTCACATAAAGTTGTCTTGTTAACATCATGAAATTTAAGATGCAAATATAGCGTCGTTGGATAGTACGTTTTATATTTAGCGCGGCTTGACACTACGTTATGTGTGTGTTGTCTTATCTAACTTAAAAAGCTGACCAGCTGACATAAAGTCGTCCTGTCAACATCATGAAATTTAAGACGCAAAATATAGCGTCGTTGGATAGTACGTTATGTATTTAGCGCGACTGACCACCACGTTATGTGTGTGTTGTCTTGTCTAACTGAAAAAGCTGACCAACTGACATAAAGTCGTTTTGTTAACATCATGAAATTTTAGACGCAAAATATAGCGTCGTTGGATAGTACATTATGTATTTAGCGCGACTGACCACTACGTTATGTGTGTGTTGTTTTGTCTAACTGAAAAGACTGACCAGCTGACATATTTGTCTTGTTAACATCATGAAATTTAAGACGCAAAATATAGCGTCATTGGATAGTATGTTATATATTTAGCGCGACTTGATACTACGTTATCTGTGTGTTGTCTCGCCTATAAATAATGGGCCCATTCCAGTTAATTTGTGTGCTCAAAATTTACTAAAAACAAATATTTCATTTAAAGGTAAGGTTTTTTTTACTAAAAGCAAATATTTCACAAATGGCTCAACCTCTTCGTACACCAAAATGCAAGTGTGGAAAAGCATGCTTGATGCAAAATTGTTGGGATGGTGGTGAATGTGGACGTCGTTGTTGGAATTGTTTGAACGAACCTATGTGTGATTTTGAGGAATAGGTTGACCCCCCATGTTATCAGCAATGCTACAGAGAACAACTGCATTATCTTAATAATTTGTGTACAAGACAAGAGGAACGTGAAAGAGAAGGCAATAGAATTATTGCAGACTTGAGGGCTAAACTCAAGGAGGTAGGACGTGAAAAGTGGAAAGCAGAATGGACTTGTGAAGCCGAAAAGGAACGGAAAAGAAATATAAACGAGAACTTGCGGAGGTGAAGGCGAAACTTAAAGAGGTTGAAGAAGAAAAATAATAGCTGGAATAACGATTTAAGTGGTTGGAGCAGAGAATAAATGGCAGTCGGGGCTAAAACACTTGCATGTATGTTTTTAGTGTATTTTTCATATTTTATGTATTTTTATTATGTTAGCAGCCTATGTTTGTGTTTGTGCTTGTGTTGTAGTATTGTTTTCCTTGTTTGTTGTACAAAATTTTATTTTAATTGAAGTGGAAGTTAAGTTTTAGTGTTTGTGTTGCTATATGAAACTATCAAACGAAATTAGAATTAAAAAAATTAATGGCCATATTCGATTAAATATTGTTGTTAATGTATACAAAAATATTGTTTACGCCAAATACAAAAAAAAGTGAAAGAAGGCCGAATCAATGTGTCCCGCAACCGGTGTGTCTCAATGTAGCCGCTGGTCTGAGGCGCATCANGGGATTATCATCATCAAGTCGTCTCCTTATAGCCGGATGCGGCGCAAGATGACATGTATCCGCGGTGCTGTCAGGTCCAGTAGAAGGCTACATAATAATATAAAACTTAGTATAGAAAACTAGATAACAATTCACAACATTTTATATTGTCTTACCATCATCATCGTGTCTGGATCCTGAATGTAGTCATCTGTCGCAACATCGCATGAAGCCTTCAAAAGGAAATTAATAATGTTAAAGAAAACAAATAAGTTACAGTCAAAACAAATTCAAATTCAATACTAATAAACTCATACCTGCGCATGTGATGTGGAGCCATAACTCAGTCGACGCCCACTATACAAATCTTGGGTCGGTCGTTCCTCGTCAGTGGTAGACGGGCCTGGGAAGTATCTAGCCCAATCCTCTCCTTGAATATCCGATCTCGTGATCAATAATTGACCCGATGGGGTCACCGACGAGGGCACTGGAGTGCGATAAATTCCATGGATGTAAGACGACATGTCCGTCTCATCCATGCCACCTGCCATATCATCATCAACATCATCCGCAGGAGCCTCAACGCCCCCTTACTGGGGACCACCTCCTCTTCTCCCACGACCACGTCGTCCGGCACCACCAGCTCGTTGGGCACCAACCACGACCTCGTTGGTACTGCGTTGGGTCTATATAATCAGCCTCGTGTGCCAAACGTTGATCCGATCAGGCTCGCTGCAGTGTGTGGGTAGCCAAATCCATGAATCGCCGACTATACTGCTGCATGGCCACAGGATCGTGGACATAACTCTGCATCTGCTGCCCCATATGATAGACGGTATGCAGTCCAATCGCCTGCACAAAGTAAAAAATATAAACTACATATTTGGCACAAAATTACAGGTATATAATATAACATAAAACATACTAGGGCTTCGTGTCTCCCGACGTATGGGACGTACCGGCCGTGTGGCAGATGAACTGGGTTCCCGACAATAAGTCGGGTAATAGTGCGGTACCATGCCATATAATTCTGAATAGGAAAGAGCTGGGGAGGTGGGATCAAGTCAGCTCGCCTGTCCCAAATACCCAACTGCTCGTCAAGCCATGCCATAAATGTGTCGTTCACCCTGGACTGATCATCCCTCTCAAAGTGTCTGGCATGCCATGCAGGCGGACTCGGTATAGGCTGCGGCAGGCCAAACTGACGACATACCCGCTCAGAGGCATGATGCTCAACAATCGAGGCATACGAGCGGGACAGAAGCCCTCCAAATCTGTCGGCTGAACCTGCAATACGCTGGTAGGGTATCTATCACATCATCGTTGTACGGCGTCCAGATGAACTATCAAATAGAACACAAACCGTTAGTAGGCGCATCACTACGTTAATCTATACCAGGTAAGTTTATTTAGATATTCACCTGTGCGTCGTCCAGCAGATCCAAAACATCCCTGCAGAGGGGGAGATTATGATGGGCATCATAATCTCGTGCAAGAGTATGACGCATAACCCACCTCCAGGCTAGAGGAAGCTCCGGAATTTCTACATTAGCTGGTAGCGGTGGTAGAGGTGGCTGAAACTGCAGAAATCGTTCCCAGTCCCAAACCTAACACAGAAAGTTGACGTAAAGTATAAGAATAACTATAACTAGGTAGAATTGCAACTAATGGACATATTATTTGAATATGTTGTCACCTGTAAAAAGGCAGAAAGCCACAAAAGTCTCTCTGTGTGCCGATGGAAGCCCGACACATATGCCTGTACAGGAATGAGAGGACAACACCATCCCAGTTGTAGATGGATGTATTCTCGAACGAATCAATATGGTGCAGAAATGGAGGCTCATAGGTTCCCGAAGTGTTCGTGAATAACCCCCAAGTATAACGAGCAACAACAACCTCGTATATCGTATCACATCAACCTCATCTGACTCGTCGGTGACAGTAGGGTGGATCTCCTCCAGGTGCGCTATAGTGGAGGTCAACTACAGACGACTGGACCCAGACCCTACCGCCTGGTCCACAGGCCTGAAACCAGTGAGCCTCTCAAGATAATCCCAATAAGACTGCCGCTGATAATATCTCATGTTATCATGCATCAAAACTGGCAAGCCATCAGCTGACATGCCATATAGAATCTCGGCGTCCTGCAGGGTGATGGTGGCCTCGCCGATGGGCAGGTGGAAAGTGTGCGTCTCCGGTCGCCACCGCTCAATCAACGACGTGATCAAAGCCTAGTCGAGCTGTATCCGGCCAATTCTAATAATCCTATAAAATCCAAGATCCTCCAGGTAATGGAGCACGCGGGGATGTAGAGCTCTATCATTCAAAAACTCCCACAAGTACTCCACTCTCCTGGCCCGGAAAGTCTGCATAAACAACTGTCCGTCCCATATATACTGGGATCTATGCTCGGGCTGTAGGGCTAATAGATCCAACATCCGAGGGCCGGAATGTATCATCGATCCATGTCGTCAACTGTAAATTAAAACAAACATTATTTGTATTTTATTCTGTATATTAAATATTAATATTTTGAGCTACACAATTTTTAGAGTTATATAAAATTTAAACCTATGGGTTCCATGCTCATTATTTGAGTCCCAGTAGCACCAAACTATCAATAATAATTGTTTGTTTGTTTTATAATTTAAATTCATGTTTTATAAATAATTTATTGTACAAATTATAAATTAATAATTATGGGTTGCAACTAATGGACATAAATTCATGGGTTCCGGGCTCGATATTTTGAGGCCCAGTGGCACCAAATTAACATTAATAATTATGTGTGTCAAATTCAATATTTTTATAATTTTGTGTGATTGTTTTATAATTTTAAATCATAATTTTTAATAACTTAATTGTTTAATTGTACTCTCTCTCTCTCTCTCTCTCTCTATATATATATATATATATATATATATATATATATATA
>MDKI01190425.1:0-31892 GCA_005239505.1 Nicotiana paniculata
CATCATGAGAATGTTTCCTCTTGCCTGAGCATAAGTATCATTAAGCCCCATCAAGAATTGGATTAACCTTTGATCCTCTAGAGATTTTGTTAGTTTGGCCTTTCCTTCACACACACAAACACAAACACAAGAACAACAGATTATGACATTCAAAGCATCTAGCTCATCCCATAGTCGTTTGAGCTTAGTGAAGTATCCTGCAACGTCAGAGTTTCCTTGTGATAACCCTGAAAGGTCCTTTTGCAGGTGATAGAGCTTTGCTCCATTGGATCTTCCAAATATCTGTTCAAGACTGTCCCAGAGATCCTTTGCAGTCTTGGAGTAAATTACACTGTCAGAAATATCTTTTGAGCAGCTCCATTGTTCATACTCTGTTGATTTTAGATCTGGAGATTGACAACCTCCATTGATAAACCCAAGCTTCTTCTTGGCTGACAAAGACAAGAGGATGGATATTCTCCACCCTGGGTAGCCTCTTCCTTCAAAAACTGTGTTTACTAGTTTCATTCCAGGGGAATCAGAACCATTGAGATGATAAGGGTGATTGGCATCGTAAGCTGCAGCCTTGGGTGCATTGCTTGCATCTCCAGTGGATGTTACGATTGTTTCATGCATTTTAGATAAGTGATTTTGAATTTTATGTAGTAAATGAAATGAACTGACTGTTGGATTGAGCCTATAGCTCTGATACCATGAAAGAACTTGAATAAATCTTAACTTTGAGAAATATTCTGTCTATTTCCTCTTTCTGAATACTTACCTTTATCTAGGTACAATGTCCTATATATTTACAGCAAAAAGAATCTAAGAAAAACTACCTATACACTTGTCTCCTATGCTATTGGTTATTCCATTACAAACTCTTTATGATAATTATAAAGGAATAAAATAAAAGACTGGGCTGGTCTTCTTCATTACTTGGCCAGTTGATAAAAAGAGCCCAAGACAGGCTGGTCTTCTTCATTACTGGGCCAGTTGATAAAAGAGCCCAAGACATAGGAGCCTCCAGTCCAGAGTAGTGAAAAGCCCAATGTCGTCCAAATCATCTTCAGACAACATTGATATCATCGAACCCTAATTCTTTCCGTTTTATCTTCTTCATCTTTTCTTCTTCATTCTCAATCACCTTCCTATGAAAGCTAGAATTAGGGAAGGGTTTCTTGTTCTCAACAGATCTACTAGCACTTAAGGTAGTCAGTGACCTCCGCTGCGAAAGGCTGTTTCTTTAGCCTTTGCCATAAATTTAGGTGTCTTTAGTAAGGCAATTATTAAGCTGGACATGCATATATAAACAGTGAAATCAGGTCCGTCCATAAGTAAAATTAAAGTAACCACAAAAATAAGTGTATCTCAAATACGAGTCACCTACAAATCACTATCAAATAGCTTCTCCATTAGAGGCTTTTCCCGTTTTCCCCCTTTATCTCGCAAAATACCAATGCGCATCCGGAAACCTTTCAATCATTTGAATTCTGAAATCAAAGTTTAACCCAAGGTTGAAAACCCCATTCAAAACCCTAGGCTAAAATTTCAAATTTCATGATGAAATTAAATTGTAAAAGAAATTACATGCATTCAATAATTTAGGGAAGCAGAGAAGTATCCACAACCAAAGGCGGATAAAGATCATAAAAAGAAGAAAAAGCAGAGAAAAACAAGGTAAGGAAAGAAGCAAAACAACAAGCAAAAAAAAAAAAATGAAGGAATCGTGATTATGTAAATTTGATAGAAGGTAAATAATATGAATTATAGCAATGTATTTCTTCAGATTCATCAATCTATGAAAGTAAAATGAGTTGAATAATCAAAAGCATTTTTGCCGGAATTTGGTTCTCATACCGCAAATCTGCAATTATAAAACGTGTGAAAATCAGAAAACAAAAATCAAAGAGGAAGAAAGAGAACAACAGAACTCACCAGAAAGAGGGAACGAGGAAATCAGGATGGAGAGAGAATTGAAAAATCTGATAAGTTCTCTAAGAAACCAAGGAAGATCAAAAGAAACACACGTGGTGTTTAAAGTTGGACACCTGGAATAAGTCAATACCTTTACCATAATGCCCCCCTGCATTTACGAAAATACTCTTTGTCGTACCAGAGACCTTTGCTTATTATATATTTACCAAATAGATGTGAAGACAGGCAGTGCAATGTGGGAGCCGTGCTCCAACAAGACCCGAGCCTAGCTTAAGGGGGCCAGCTTACGGGCCAGGCCTCTCTCTGACCTGATAACAAGTATCGCCTCCCCGCCCAGCTCTGTTAAAAAGTGTTTGAAAATTCGTAGGTTTATATGCATTGCACTGGGTAATAATTAACGGAGATATGCCACAATGTTAGATAGTAGTATTAATAATTTGGGTCAAATTGATGTTATGGTCTATTAATTTTTTTTTATTTAATGTAAAAATTTTCAAGATATTTTTATTTTTTTTCACGTAAGAGACCTGATAATAAGTTAATAAGTCATTTTCATCTCTCCAAATTGTAAAAGGTTATGTTGAATTAATTTTCTAGTTATTTTTGTGTTATCTTAATGGGCGTCCTGTACTTTCTTTTGAATTTTCTTTTAAAGGACTAGATTTCTGCCTGTTGAGCAAAAACCCAAGAACTTAGCTTGCACCTATATTTGCCGTTCTAGCAGAGCTAATAAGCAACTATAAGAGTGGAAAGGTTTGTTTGATTTCAGGCTATTAATATATTTAGCATAAGAACAATAATACTTATTAAAGGTTTTAGCAATATTTTCCGGAGACTGCAAATGTAAAAGCCATGAATATGCAAGAGAAGGCATAGAAAAGACTTCCATTAGAAGATAATAATAGCAAGGTATGATGATATCCAAAATTTCAATAACTAAGGGTATCAAACTGCTTAGCCATACTATGAAAGTCCGGGAGAGTGATAAAGCTAAGGGTGAGGAGAGTGTGTCTATTTCCGAGAACTAGTTCGGATTTATGCCGGGGCGTTAAATTACAGAATCCATCCATCTTGTTAGGAGATTGATGGAGCAGTATAGGAAGAGAAATAAAGACTTGCATATGGCGTTCATCGACTTAGAAAATGCGTACGATAAAGTTCCGAGGGAGATTTTGTGGAGATGTTTAGAGGTTCGATGTGTACCTGTTGCCTATGTTAGGTTGATTAAGGACATGTATGATGGAGCAAAGACCCGAGTGAGGACGGTGGGTGGGGACTCAGACCATTTTCCGGTTATGATAGGGTTGCATCAAGGGTCGACACTCAACCCTTTTTTGTTTGCTCTTGCGATGGACGTACTGACACGCCACATCCAAGGAGAGGTGCCGTGGTGCACGCTAATTTGCATATGATATTCTATTGATTGACGAGACGCGAGACGGTGTGAACGCGCAACTAGAGGTATGGAGGAAGACCCTGGAGTCTAAAGGTTTCAAGTTAAGCAGGACTAAGATAAAATACTTGGAGGGGAAGGGGAGGTGAGGCTGGACTCATAGGTCATCCCTAGGAGAGGAAGTTTTAAGTACCTTGGGTTTATTATTTAAGGGGATGGGGAGATTGATAAAGATATCACACATCGTATTGGGGCGGGATGGATGAAATGGAGACTCTCTTCTGATGTTTTGTGTGACAAGAAGGTGCCACTGAAACTTAAAGGTACGTTCTACAGAGTGGTGGTCAGGTCAACGGTGTTGTATGGGACTGAGTGTTGGCTAGTCAAGATCACTCATGTCCAGAAGATGAAGGTATTAGAGATTAGGATGTTGAGATGGATGTGCGGACACACCAGGTTAGATAGGATCAGAAATGAGGACAATATGTGGGAAGGCGGCTTAGGTGGTTTGGTCATATAAGGAGGAGGAGGAGCACAGACGCCCCGGTGAGGAGGTGTGAGGGTTGACATTGGTGGGCCTGGAGAGGTAGAGGTAGGCCTAAAAAGAGGTAGAGAGAGGTGATTAGGCAAGACATGGCGCAACTTCAGCTGACCGAGGATATGACCCTTGATAGGAAGTTATGGAGGTCAAGAATTAGGGTAGTAGAGTAGGTCGTCTAGAGTGTTCATAACAGTAGTATTGACACGTATTCTCGCTTTCTGTTGGTAATATGTTTTTATGACTAACTGATATTTACTTTCATTGTTTATCACCTTACTATCTTATTGTTGGTATTCTTTTTTTATATGTCTTTTTGGTACTTTTCTTTATTGTATATTTTTTTCATTAATGTGATGCTCATGCTTTCCTGAGCCGAGGGTCTATTGGAAACAACCTCTCTATCCTCACACGGTAGGGGTAATGTCTGCTTACACACTACTCTCCCTAGACCCCACGGTGTGAGATAATATTGGGTATGATATATTTTGTTGTTGTTGTTGTTGTTATAATCACTAATAGAAATATTACGAAACAAGCATAGTTATACATAACTAGCTACTCTGAGTAAACAAAAATAATGTACCTCCTATTTTGTTCTCTTATTCAGCAGTCTAAGCCTATATATGTAAAGCTGGGCTATGGATTGCAAATTTAAAAGATCAACTTCTGTAGCTGGTTCCTCATGTCGCTCGTGCCTCTAATGTTACATACACGTGCTATCTCTCTCCATTATGCTCTCTTGTTCTCTAGTTTCTCCTTTGAAAATTCTGTTATTTCTTTTCTTCCATATTTCATGTACTAACTGTGCATATGTCATTTTGATAATCTTTGTTGTAGTTTTTCTTCCTTTAGCTTTGTGCATTATCCACCTGAAGAGTAAAGTCCATGTCTGTCCTATTTGAGTTTGCATCTGTAGCCACTCTAACAGTCTGCTCCACAATCCTCTTAAAAAACAACATTCCCCAAAGAGGTGATCTTTGCTTTCATATGATACTTGGCACAACACACAAAGTGATTGTATATTGATACCCCATTTGTGAAGTTTGTCTGTGGTAGCAAGCTTCCCATGGCAGTGTAACCAAAGAGTAAAATAGAGCTTCGGGCCTGGCTCTATTATGGTAAATCAATTTCCTCAATGATTCCCTAGTTGTTGTTGTAGATGTATCTAATGATAGTTTTCTTTCGTACAGTAGGTCGTTGCAGTTTCTTGACAACATCCCTTGTCCCCAATATTTTCTTTACCATCCAGCTTGCCTGGTTTGGTATGTTCATTTCAATTTTTTTTGCCATTTGATGTAGTACATATGAATCCATTTTATCCACATTTTATCTGCCTTATGTGCCACATCCCAAAATGTCTTTGCTATTGCTGTTTTGTTCCACACTTGTATATTAGTGATGTTGTAGTCTATATCTGCTTTAGGAAGACATACTCTGTTCCAGGCCAACAACGCCTTCTTTGTGATTACATTACCTCCTGACCAGCTTCTGCAATATGCCTCAATCAATTTAACTACTTTGACAGGTAATATGAACATTTGGGCGCAGTATGCTTGCATGCCAAATAACATTGTTTGCACCAATTGGATTCTCCCAACATAGGATACTTTCTTGGTTGTCTAGGATGATATTTTTGCTGTGATCTTATCTATGAGAGGTAGACAATATGCCAATGTAAGCTTCTTTGTGTCCAAGGGGATCCCTAGATATCTGAAATGCATCTTCCCTTGAGTGTATCATGTTTTATGTAATAAAGCTGCCTGGACAATAAATTAGCCTAGAGAGTGAATAACCCCCCTTCCCCCACATAGTAAATTACACTTTTAGCTGTATTTGCATGTGAACCCTGAAGTAGTAGAAAAAGATAAAAAGTAGTCTTGTAATTGTTGTATAGAGTCTAGGTTTCCCCTTTGCAAATAATAACAAGTCATCCGCAAAGTTGAGATGAGTTATGCCAGTTTCCCACATCTGGGAAGATATTTGAAGCTCTTGTTCCGCTTTGGCTCATCCAGTAACCTACTCAAATACTCCATGGATATAACAAATAGGTAAGGGGATATTGGATCCCCTTATCTTAAACCTTTTGCTGCTGAAAAAGGCTCCATTGCTTCACCATTGAATAAGGTAGAAAACTGACAGATGACACACAAACCATGATCCATTTTATAAACATAGTTTGAAACTGCAGGGACTCCAACATTGGTTCAATATACACTCATTCAACTGAATCAATAAGCTTTTGCCATGCCAATTTTAATCATGTATCTAGGAGAAATGTGTTTCCTATTATAAGTTTTCACCAGTTCATGAGCTAAGGTGATTTTATCAGAGATTCTTCTTCCAGGAATGAAGCACCTTGTTCTTCAGAAATAATCTAGGGTATCACCTACTTGCATTCTACTGGGTAACACCTTAGCTATCAGCTTGCACAATATTGTGCAACAAGCAATATGTCTTTATCCCCTTACTATTTCTGGATTAAGAACTTTAGAAAGCAGAATAATGGCTGTACAGTTAATTGCTTTATACATGATACCTGTCCAGAAGAACTCTTTGATTGCATTGCAGACCCCCTTCTTAATGATTGGCCAAACCTTTTTGAAGAAAACTACATTGTAGCCATCAGTTCCAGGGGCTTTCTCATTGCCTATTAAGCATAAGCCTTTGTATATCTCTCCATCTATCACTTCTGTACACAGTTCTAATTGTTGCTGATGTGTCAGGGTTGGCCCTTTTTTTCATGACCATTTTATTAACTGTAGGAAGATGTGTGGCTAATGCTCCCATTAAGGCTTTGTAGAATTGTATCGGCTCCTCTTTAATGTCAGCAGTTTCAGTGAGGTTCCTTCTTGTTATTGATTTAATTTAAGCGATCTGCTTCGTCTGCCTTTTCTCTTTCTTGATTTCTAGGAAGTGCTTGTTGTTGGAGTCTCCCAATTGAATCCAATTAGCTCAAGCTTTTTATTGTAATATGCTTTCTTCAATTAACAAGTTTTCCAACTACTGCAAGTAAGCTTTTTCTTGGCTACTTAGTGCATTAGTATACTGATTGTGCATCTGTACTTGTATGCTCTTCAAATTATTCCTTACTTGCTCAATTCTCTCAGTATTTCCTCTGTACTTGATAGTAGATTAGAAACCCATGTTTTAGTCGTAGTTTACACTCTAATTACTGCATTTTACGTATGTTTGAGTTTAAATGATAATGAATTATACTTATTATGTATTTTATGCCTTATAGGAGTTGATTCTAAGTTAAAAAGATGAATTGGAGCTAAATAGAACAAGATGGAGCTTTGAAGTCTAAGTAAAATCCCAAGAAATTAAGTCGGGATCATGCTTGGGGGTCGAGGACCAATTCTGGATGTCAAACAGGGAAAGAAACAATTTACTATGGAAACTACACTGCCACGCTTCATGGGGCACCGCGCCTCACGGCACGATAGTGAAATTCCTGCCTGACATACAAAAGTCCAGCCCTGTGATAAACTCCACAGGTCGTGAGGCACCGCGCCCGCGTCTGTGCATTTTGGGTTAGCATAATACTGTTTTGGGTTGGAAAGGGTAGTTTCATCTAGGCCCACTTATACACGGTATAAATACACCAAAAATACGTTTTTGCATGGACTTTTGACCTATGAAAGATTTGAGAACCAACCAAGGCAAGAAGGCACAAGAATTCATCAAGATTTCAACCAACAATCGGTGCAATACGACAATTTGTATCAAATCATTATCATTGATGTCTTCTATGTTTTTAAACCTTATTGAGATGATTTTTTCCATTTCTATAGAGTAAATTCTATTAGGGTGTTGACATACACAGTGTTTTGATAACTTGATTAGGGATTCGATTCTTGATAGTTGTTGTAATTAATTGATGGAGTTTTAATTCGTATGGTGAAGTTATTTCATATTTTGCTTAGTTTAGGGACCAAATTTTTACTTTAGTGTATTCATATTTTCTCTTCTGTGTAAAGGAAACAAGTTGACTTCTCTGGTGCATGACTCAAACTTCGTCAAAGGAATTGATTCCATACAATCCATATGTGGAAAAGTGTCCGTGATAGTTGAGGAAAGAGGAAGAATTCACCGGATAATTCTTGGGGTAACCTTCAACCCAAGAACACATAGCTAAAAAAGGTGAGCAGGTAGTTGATTTGGCTGCACGGGAAGCAGCCCAGCAGGAAGCAGCCGCACAGGCAACTGCTGAGGCAACCCGAAGAGTTGTGGAGGAGACTGTCGAAGATGATGGGGGTCGAAGATTCAATATAAACCGACCTTGGTTGAAGACCAATTCAAGAATGCAACACTCAGGCTTGGAAGATCATTGGGTAACTATGCCAGACGAATCCACAATCATGGATTGTCAAGTGTCAGACTTCTACCCATAGTAGCAAACAACTTCGAGTTGAAACAAGGCTTGCTTCAAACCATCCAAAACAACTGTATCTTCGGAGGAAGGTTAATGAAGATCCTAACACTCACTTGATGGACTTTAAATAAATAATGAACACCTTCCAGTACAATGGAGTATCAAAATATGCGATCTACTTAAGGGCATTCCCTTTTTCATTGAAAGATGACGTGAAGCATTGGCTTCGTAGCTTACCCACAGTGTCGATCAAGACATGGGAAGATATGACCAAAAGGTTTCTTGACAAGTACTTCTCACCTGAAATATCAGGGAAATTCATAAGGAAAATCCATAATTTATACGAGAAGGTGTCAACATAATGGAATTGAATTGTGAATGCAACTTCAGGACTTCTGGGATGAACTGACACCTTCCTTACGACAAACTCTGAGTACCACATGTGTAGGTCCATTAATGAAGAAAACTTCGGATGAGGTCATCTTAATTCTTGATGAATTATCTGAGGACGCTACCTAGTGGCCTGCTGAGGGTAATGAATGGAGAAAATCTGTTGGGGTTCACTAGGTGGACTCTAACACATCAGTGCAAGCTCAGCTAGAAACCATGGCCACAGAGATAAGAAAGTTGACATTGGCCAAGATACAGAGTGAACCCCAAGCAGCATGTGACTTTTGTGGAATGGGACACCCAACGCATGAGTGTCAAGATTCAGCTGAGGAAGTAAATACGGTAGGAGACTTTAATAGAGGAAACTACCAAGGTGGGAACAACTATAATGCTATGGGGAAAACATCCAGTTTTCCGTGGAGTTCACCTAGTGGGAGTTTGAACTCATGGCAGCAAAATTATCCTAGACCACAGGGTCAAGGACCATCGGGTTTTCAGAACCAGCAAAGGCAGTAATACCAGCCACAATAGTCAAATCAGTACAGTATGGAAGATTTCATGAAGGCGTTCATCAACAAATCAGATGAAAAATTTGAGACTCAGGGCACAACTATCCGGGAGTAGGACATGACCATCCAGAGTTCAGAATGACAAATGGGACAAATTACAAATTTGTTATCTGAGAGGGATCCTGGGACTCTACCCTCTTACACTGAAAAGAACCTAAAGGAAACAATCAAAGTTGTATCTCTGAGAAGCGGCAAAACATTGGCTGACCCAGTTGTGAAAGCTAGATCAGAGGCATTAATATAATAGACTGAGACAATGGAAGAGAAAAAGAGTGAAGAGTAGTAAGGACAGAGTAGTGGGGTACAAAATGAGATTGAAGAAAGTAGACACATGCTAGCTCTACCATTACCTCAAAAGATGAATCGGGAAAAACTTGACAAATATTTCGGGCGGTTCTTGGAGATGATCGAGCAACTTTATGTGAACATTCCCTTCACAAAGGTACTCACTCAGATGCCTGTTATGCTAAGTTCTTGAAGGAAATCCCGTCTAGCAAGAGGAAGTTGGAGGAGACAACAATGGTCAAGCTAAATTCCCACTGCAGTGCCATATTGCAAAATAAAATTCTCAAAAAGTGTGGGGACCCAGGAAGCTTCGTCATACCATGCTCGTTGGGGAGTGAGAAATTCGACAAGGCTCTTTGTGATTCTAGTTCTTCTATAAATCTAATGCCTTTGTCTGTGTTCGGGAAAATAAAAGGTAAGCTTGGAGTGATCAAATCAATACCAATATCCTTACAACTGGCTGACCAGACCACCATTTTTCCTGAGGGAGTCATTGAAGGAATTCTAGTGCGGGTGGACAAGTTTTCCCCGTAGACTTTATTGTGGTAGATATGGAAGTGAATAAAGAGGTACCTATAATTCTAAGGAGGCCATTTTTATGAAATACTCCAGTGATGAGGCGTCTTCCTGACGATCGCAAAACACACCATAAAATGATTGCTCGCTAGTCAAAGATAGTATAATTAATTATCGTCTCAACAAAGATTGGATTTAAACAATGCACTAGTAATTTTTGGTTTAACTGTTATTTAGGATGGTCATAACTTGATTTGGATTGATTAAAAACTACAATTAACTACTAAAGTAAAACAATTGACAATTGAATGCAAAGAATTAGAGATTAGCAGAGTTGAGTTCTTATCAATGCGAGGAATAAGGGTTATGACAGGATATGTGCAAGATAGCTATTTGGGATTTAAATCTAGTTTAATTCACTCTTATGTTCTAATGATTCTCATGAATTCACTCAATGATTAGTTCTAATATACATCCAAGACTTCTCTCCCGATTAAATCTTAACTCTACGAGGTAAATTAATATAAGCACTGTGAAAATATGCAAGCACGCGTTAATGGATTAATCTTCAGGAAAATGTCTCTTGAATATTCTCCTAACGTGATTTAATCAATAATCAACAAGCTCTTTAGATTACTTAAGAGAATCACTGAATTAAACCAAACAAATAATGCAAATACAATCACCAACATATTCCTCTTTCAATTAAATAAACTGGTGAATAGGGTTGCAACAATTCAAAGCTTCATAAACGAATTCAAGCAAAGAACTAGAGTTAAAATCCACAAATATTTATCAAAACACCATATCTGTCAAACCCTAAGGGAAACTTCTCCATAATCATGGATGAAGTCATCACAAATATAATTAAAGAGTAAGAAAACATTAATTTAACGTTAGAATCCAAACTCCCTTATTGAATTGATGGAAAGATGATGATATTCTGTGTTTTGTAACCTCCAATGCTCTCCCAAAGCTTCCAAGGCCAAAAGTCTATCAAAAATGTCTTTTTGATGTATTTATACCATGTATGAATGGGCCCGGACGAAACTAACCTTTCAAAAACTACTATGAGAATTTTGTACACGTGCGCCCGCCCTATGTGGGGAGTTAGATGGGAAGTTCAGAGAGCGGATTCTGATAGACAGTAACAAAGTTACACTGCTACGTCGTCCCATGCGCCGAGGCAGTACATGTTTTATAGAGTGACATTGTTTCTTCAATTTTTGATATCCAGATGCGGTCCTCGACCCCCGAATACCATCTCGGTTGAAACCCTCAGCCTTTTACTCAGACTTCAAAGCTCCAACTTGTTCAATTTAGCTCCAAATTACCTGAATAACTCGGAATCATTTCCTACAAGGAATAAAACACGTAATAAGTGTAATTCACTATCATTTGACCTCAAACACATTGATCCAATTCAAGTTAGGGATTAGGACTTGTTTTCCTATTTTCTACGTGATTAACATGTGGGTACAACGTATATGTGAGGTGACGGGAATTTATGCATTGTTGTCGGATAAATCATGAGGGTGGAACCTATTTCCTTGTGATTTGTTTCCCTTTCTAATTATGATATCCATGCTTAGATTAGATCATTACTTATTTTATCATTCCTTCTGTAATTATTGTATTATTAGTATTGGTTGAGTATTTGGAGGTTAAGGTTTGGTATCTTGGAATCATATTTGACTTAAAGCACATTCTCTACATGATTTATCTCCCGAATTTATGTTATCTTTACTACATGGTAATGGAGAGTGTTAAAAGCACGAAGGGTGATGACGTGCAATTTCATTATTTCATTATTTCATTTATTTATTAATACATAACAAGGAAGAGAATTAAAGCATGAAGAGTGATGCCGTGACATCTATATTATTTATTCATTGTTACATGGTGAGATTAAGAGTAAAGGCACGAAGCCTGATGCCATGCCATTCTTCCCAATTATGCATTGTTACATGGGCAAATTGACAGTAAAAGCACGAAGGGTGATGCCGTGCCATTTCATTTTACTTATATCATCATTTAATGGTAAGGATGAGAGTAGAAGCACGAAGGGTGATGTCGTGCCATTTTTATACCGTATGTTAATATGTCCTCATTGGTTGATGATTTATTTGGCTATCTTGTGTTGTCATACCTGTCGTAGTTAGCGTATCTTTTTCCCCTTTTGCATGTCTCCTCCCAATTGTATATGTTAAATCTCTGTTTTGTTTCTGTTTTGTACATATATCTATGTTTGTACAAGTTTAATTATGTGTGTCCTGTCATAGACTCATGACTACCTCTCGAGGTTAGGCTCAACACTTACGGAGTATATTGGGTCAGTTGTACTCATACTAAACTTCTACACTTCTTGTGCAGATTTTGGCATTGGTCCAAGTGGTGCGTCAACTTGGATAATTGCATATGGAGACTTGAGGTAGATTTTCTAGCGTCCATAGACTCTGGAGTCCCCTTCCTCTTCCCTCTTTTGCTGTTCACTTCACTCGAAACAATTGTATTTATTTCAGACTTTATTTGTAGTAATTCTAGTAGCTCGTGTATTCGTGACATCAGATCTTTGGGAGTAGATACTATTACATGCCTCATGCTAGTGTTGTATCAAATTGAGTTCCTATCTCTCGTTATTTATCATCACCTTGTTTAAACTTTTAAATTTGTCTAATTAACCATCTCATGTCGGCTTGCCTAACAAGTGGATGTTAAGCGCAATCACATAACCCTCGGTTGGGATTCTTAGTCGTGACAAGTTGGTATCAGAGCCAGGTTGCCTAGGTCTCATGCGTCACGAGCAAGCTTACTAGAGTTTGGAGTATCAATACGGAGACGTCTGTACTTATCTTCTAGAGGTTATAGAGTTTAGAATAAATATCACTTCTTTCTTACTCTGTCGTGCGATTTTATTATATCAGTGATAATTGGACCATTATAATCTTGTTCTCTCGCAGATGGAGATAACACGCACTACATCTATAGCTGGAAGGGAGCCGGATCCCCAGTGGCATCTACGACCAGGGGTAGAGGCCGATGTAGAGGAAGAGCTTAGCCTAGAGCTCGAGTAGCAGCATTCGTAGTGGAACCTCAAGTGGATTTTGACGAGCAGGTTCCAGCTCAAGCTGTACCTGTCGGTCCAACTTAGGTCTCGGAGGGGTTCATAACCACTCATGTGCTTTAGGACGCTCTAGTCTATTTGGTGGGACTTATGGAGAGCGTGTCCTAGACCGGTACCTTTCCGGTGGAACCAACCATCTCTTGGGTTGGGGAAGGAGCACATACTGCCGCTACTCACACCCCGGAGTAGGTGACTCCTAGTATCAGACTCCAGCAGCCCCGTCAGTTGGGGTTGTTTAGCTGGTTGTTGTGGCACAGGTTGGTGATATGCTCGCTTTGTCTTCTAAGGCTATGTTGAGGTTGGATGAGTTTACCAAGATCTTTCCTGTTTAGTTCAGTGGTGCATCTTCTGAGAACCCACATGATTTTCTGGACCGTTGCCACGAGGTGTTGCGCAACATGGGTATAGCTAAGACCAATGTGGTCGATTTTGTAGCATTCAAATGACTGGTTCCGCCTCAATATGGTGGAGAGATTATATGTTAGCTTGACCAACTGGTTCGCTTGCACTTACCTGGGATCAGTTCTCGCAATTATTTCTAGAGAAGTTCATTCCTGTCACTCTGAGAGAGGATTACCGCAGGCAGTTTGAGCGTCTTCAGCAGGGTGGTATGACTGTCACCTAGTGTGAGACTCAATTTGTAGACTTAGCTCGCCATACCACTATCTTGCTTCCTACTGAGAGGGAGAGAGTGAGGGGGTTTATTTATAAGCTCACTTTTACTCTCCGGCTATAGATGGCCAAAGAGACCAGGAGTGATATTTCTTTCCAGATGACAATAGATATTTCCAGAAGGATCGAGCTGGTTCGTGCTCAAGAGAGGGGCCGGTGTCAGATAAGAGGCCCCATCATTCCGGTAGTTTCAATGGTGCCTCATCTGGAGGCAGGGGTACTTTTGGTAGAGGCCATCCTCCTAGGACATTTCATTTATCACTTCAAACATCTCACAGTGCTTCAAGGAGCAATGGTCCTTATGTGTCTGATCTTAAGCAACTAGCTTACAGTGCATCACCAACTCCTAGTGCACCTCCGATCCAGAGTTATCAGAGTAGTTACCCAGGTTGGTAGGGCCACTTTCACGGTCAACAGTCACATAAGTCGAGGGCTTTTTATACTTGCGGTGATCCGATGCACATTGCTAGATGTTGCCCTCGATCACTAGGCAGCGTGCAATAACAGGGTTCTCGTGCCATGATTCCGGCACCGATTGCTCCACCGCCCGCTAAGCCAACTAGAGGCAGGGATCAGGCACCCATAGGTGGAGGTCAAGCCATTAGAGGTGGAGGTCAGGCCATTAGAGGTGGAGGCCAACCAACTAGCGGCCATCCCCGAGACGTGGTTTAGAGTGATGGAGCCCAGCCCCAATATTATGCTTTCCCATCTAGACTTGAGGCCGATTCATCTGACGCCATTATCAAAGGTATTATTCCAGTTTGCCATAGAGATGCTTCAGTTGTATTTGATTCGGGATCTACTTATTCGTACGTGTCATCCTATCTAGTTGTGCCTCGTGGTTCTCTGAGTGCTCCTGTGTATGTGTCCATGCCTGTGGGGAATTATATTATTGTAGATCGTGTCTATTGCTCGTGTGTGATTACTATTAGGAGTCTTCAGACTAGTGTAGATATTCTACTTATTAATATGGTAGATTTCGATGTTATTTTGGGTATGGATTGGCTTTCACCTTGTCATGCTATATTGGAATTTCATGCCAAGATGGTGACCTTAGCCATGCTAGAGTTTCCTTGATTAGAGTGGAGATGGACTCCTGGCCACTCTACCAGCAGAGTTATTTCTTATGTGAAGGCTCGACGTATGGTCGAGAAGGGATTATAGCTTATTTAGCCTATCTCCGCGATTCTAGCGCGGAGGTTCCTTCCATGGATTCAGTGCTGGTTGTTCATGAGTTTTCAGAGGTGTTTCCTACATATTTTCCGAGGATGCCACGCGACAGAGATGTTGACTTCTATATTTATTTGGTTCCGGGAACTCAGCCCATTTCTATTCCACCATATCGTATGGCCCCACTGGAGTTGAAGGAATTGAAGGAGCAGTTGCAAGATTTTCTTGATAAGGGATTCATTAGACCTAGTGTCTTGCCCTGGGGTTCACCCGTGTTGTTTGTGAAGAAGAAAGGTGGATTGATGAGGATGTGTATAGACTATCGGCAATTGAACAAAGTTACTATCAAGAACAAGTATCCGTTGCTGAGGATTGATGACTTATTTGATCAGATTCAGGGTACCAAAGTGTTTTCAAATATTGATTTAAGGTCTGGCTACCATCAGTTGAAGATTAGGACATCCGATGTCCCTAAGATAGCTTTTCGGACTCTGTATGGTCATTATGAGTTCCTAGTGATGTAATTTGGATTGACAAATGCCCCAACAACATTTATGGATTTGATGAACCAGATGTTCAAGCCCTACTTGGATTCTTTTGTGATCGTATTCATCAATGATATCTTGATTTACTCTCGCAATCAAGAGGATCATGAGCAGCATCTTTGGATTGTACTTCAGGCTCTAAGAGATAGCCAATTGTATGTCAAGTTTTCAAAGTGTGAGTTTTGGTAAGACTCAGTCGCTATTTTGGGACATGTTGTATCGGCAGAGGGCATAAAGGTGGATCCTAAGAAATTGAGGCAGTTCAGAGCTGGCTCATACCTACTTCAGATACGGAGACCGGAGTTTCCTAGGTTTGGCGGGGTATTATCGCCGGTTCGTGGAGAGGTTTTCATCCATAGCATCCCCATTGACCAGATTGACCCAGAAGGGTGCCTCGTCTAGATGGTCGGATGGGTGTGATTTGAGCTTTCAGAAGCTTAAGATTACTTTGACTACGGTGCCAGTGTTGGTGTCGCCCACATGTTCACGATCCTACACGGTGTATTGTGATGTATCTCGTATTGGGATCGGTGCAGTCTTGATGCAGGACGACAAGGTGATTGTATACGCGTCGCGACAGTTGATGGTTCATGAGAAGAATTACCTTGTTCATGACTTGGAGTTGGCAGCCATTGTTCATGCACTAAAGATTTGGAGGCACTACCTTTACGGCGTGCCATGTGAGGTATTCATGGATCATCGGAGTCTATAGTATTTGTTCAAGTAAAAATATCTCAACTTGAGGCATAGGAGGTGGTTGGAGCTGTTGAAAGACTATGATATCACCATTTTGTATCACCCGGGGAAGGCCAATGTGGTGGCCGCTGCTTTGAGTAGAAAGGCGGTGAGTATGGGTAGCCTTGCGTATATCTCAGTTGGTGAGAGACTACTTGCAACAGATGTTCAAGCCTTGGCCTATCAGTTCATGAGGTTAGATGTTTTAGAGCCTAGTCGTGTGCTAGCTTGCACAGTCTCTAGGTCTTCCTTGTTTGAGCGCATCAGAGAGCGTCAATATGATTGTCGATACCCAATTTTTCCCTCATATTTTTTAAAATATACATATGTATTTTCAAAATAGTATATATGCATTATCATTTGATTTATAAACATATACAAGCATTTTTATAAATTTTCTATAATTTTAAAAAAGGTTTAAATCAATTTATTCCTACATTTTATTATATAAATACTCATTAATTGCATAACAAATTATTTTATGATGATTTTATCATCTAATTTTATCATTTACACCCATATTAAGTTTTGAATATTTTTAATACATTTGTTATAATTATATTTGCATTTTAAAGGCTAAAATTGCATATTTTGGAATAAAAGCCCATATATACTTATAATTACTTCATTTATGCAAAAAATAACCTTTTATATTTTTAAATAATTTTTATTAGCCATTTTTATGCACAAATAATATGTTTACTATTTATTTATCATTTCTTTACAAAATTATTCATTAATTGAATTAGGTATTTAAATAATAGCCCCTTTTCTTAATTATTTTCGGACCACCCCAGACCAACTACCTAAATACACTAGCCCAATTCGCCCAGCCCAAACCAAATAACCCTGCTAACCCTATACCCGTTTATGCCCGACCCAAATCCCTCCTTCAATCCTGGCCGTTGATCTTTCAAGATCAACGACCCTTATTCACCCATTCCTTTTAATTAACATACCCTCCTCCAAACTCTAATCACTATCTCTAAACGTTCGCCCTTAAACTCCCTCCTCTCTTCCCCTCTGAAACCCTAAGCGCCATCACCCTAATTTCCCTTCGATTCCAACCAGGTATGGAATTAATCGATGATCTTCTTACCTTATTTATCTTGTCTTGCTACTGGTTACTCGATTATGGCATAACATAGTGTCTTTCCTAACATGGCAAGCCGATTTCCCCATTTTTCGGACCAAATCTGGTTCGAACTTCCTCCCTTTTCCATCTATGTTCATTCTTCACCTCTTTGGGTACGAATCTCTGAGATTCTATTGATTCTTTATTTACCCTAAAAATTAGGGTTTATATCTTTTAAGATATGTTTAAAAATTTTCTTATTTTTTGTTAAAAATCTTCTTTATATTTCCGCATACCTATCTATGAATGTTTTTTGTTCTTTATCTTCTTTATTTTAAGATCTGTTCTGGTTCTATTTTGGTTGAGTATCTTCTTAACGTTCCCGTATATCTGTCTATGCGCATTCTATTTTTGTGATATTGCTGACCAGTTTTATTTTCTCTAAAATTAGAGCTAAGATCTGTTATGTTTCTTATTTTGTTAATATTTTTTCTTCAATATTTTCCTATATGTCTATGTGCATGTCATTTTGATATTCCTTTGATTATTCCGACTAATTTTACTTACCCCTAAAATTAGGGTTTCGATTCTTATTTCATTTTTTCTTACTGATTCTATCTATCTATTTATGAATTTTGCCTTTAATTTAAGAGTCTTTGATTCCCAGACTTGTCTGATTCCTTAAATCACTAAGAATACAATTTACGCGTCTATGCACTGTTACTTCTGGCTTATCTTAACAATGTTATGAGTTCTTTCCTTAATTAGTTGATTGATAATTTCCATATTTATGCACCCTAGTCTAATGCTATTAAACCCCTTCCGTCTTTCCCTTAGAAAAAAAAGGAAGAACTCGAAACTACTTTTACTACTAAAACTCTATACTCTATACTACTATTATATTCTATTTTGATTCCTGGCCGGCTGGAAGCCAAGGACAGAAATCTCCATTGTTGTTTGCTGCTATTGATGATCACTGCCTCATTGCTTAACCTTTCTCTGTTTCATTCGAACTAGTAAGTCACTAAAACCTCTCTACCATTTCAATTGTTCAATATGCTACTAGATTCCTTGCTCTATGTGTGTTAGACTTGTTTAACCGAGTAGACTAATTGATCGAACCTGCTTAACCATGTGTACTTAAGACTATCTTCAAGTATGTCTAATATCATTACCTAAGACTGGTTCAATATGTATCTCTTAGTTTTTTTTCGAATCTATTAGTAAGTCATTCCATTGACTCTGTGCTCATTATGCTATTAGTTCTTACTAATCACTAGTATGTTGTTTGATTCATGATTGGTCAGTGAATTTCTTCTATATAACTTGTCTTAATTTGAATCCTATACCGCCTTTGTGAAGCATGTTTTGGGTCTCTTGTTAAAGTTTCAAACTTGTCGGTTTCCAACTTATTAGTTTCAAAGTGTTTATCTCTGTTTCTGTGGGTGACTCTACCCCTAAACCTGACTCCAAATCCTGCCCTGCACTATTTTGAATCCCAAAAATCTTTGCTGAAATAATTTGAGTACTATCCTTGGCCTTCTTGGTGTGAGCACTGCTCAGGGTTCCTATGAGACCCTCGTGAACTCTGACACACCAGGATTTTGGTCCATAATTTTCCCTTGAACTGATTTTGATCTTTTCCCTCTAGTGTGAGCACTGCTCGGGGTTCATGAAGCCCTTGGGAACTCTGACACACTAGAGGACTAGGCTTGATATGCTTGTGCTTTAAAACAGAAGTGAGTCGATCACTTTGTGGTTCTATGAACACTGGCGTTTTTGGAGAAGTTGTGAATTGAAGGGCCTAATCCATATGTTGTTTTAGGCCTGCTGAAGGCTTCATATAGTTTACACACTTTGTAATTTATTCAGTTGATTCTGGTCTGTAATAACAATTGAGGGTGATAATAAAATTGGGAAATTGGTTTATTTGATATTCTGTGGGTAGATAACATGCTTTTAGGTTTTCTACTACTATTATGTTGGATAACATGCCTTTAGGTTTTCTGCTACTATTATGTTAGATAACATGCACATAGGTTTTGTTTTATGCCTAGAAATTGAGTGCGAAAATCCGTCTAAATGTTTAAGTCTGCCATCGAATGTTATAAAACCTGCCTATAGGGATTTTATTCTGTGAGTATACTGTCTGTTTTGCTTCGCATGATTAGATACCGTGCCCTTAGTAAATGCAATAATCAGTTTAAATTACAGCATATTCACATCTGTTTGCTTAGAAATCATGTTTATTGGCCTTAATCAATCGTCACAATCGCCTAGTTTATATGGTTGTCTCTAGGAATTAATCTACAGACTCAATCATTAAGAGTAGAACTCACGCTCATAAGGATAACTATCATTTGTGACAATACCAAAAATGGAATCTGCCTAATGTCTTGCTAACTACCACTGGAAAGCATGCCTATAGGAGTAAGTAACGATTCTGAGCTTTTTCTGTTGTCAACTGTTGAATAAGCCACCTAGATAACCTGCCTATAGGTTCAAATGCTCTAAATTGATATCAATAGGCAATTACAGAATCACCTAGGAATTACTGTCAGCACGTTTACATTACAGAATTACCTAGAGGTACTTCTCATAAACTGTCAGCATGTTTAAAATCCAGAATCACATGGAAACCATGTCTATAGGATTCAATAGCCTTAACTGTTAAAACTACCAATACACCAATGTGTTCGCATGCATCTGCTGCCTTATGTGTGGGGGCTAAATTGAGCCTTTATCTGCTTCTGTATCAAAATTCCAATATGTTTTGTATGTCGCTTAGTTTTACAATTTTGATCAACCTAAGTTGAGTCTAGAACCATCCAAAAATAAGAGGTCCCAATGTCTCCATGACCATAGGTAAGGGACGGGTAGTGCACACATAGGACGCGAGTTGGAATTGATTAGAGCGTTTTAGGTAAAAGCTTAAAGATAGTAATCGGGTAGCAGGAGATGATAGTCTGTGCCCGCTGAATAATATGAGTAACACACCCGTCTTGGAGGAGTTACGAAGTATTATTTATGTTGCACAGGGTGATCCTATAGGCTAAAAAACTTAGGACCCCCATCCTTATTAAATAATTCCTCCGCTCTATTTATCAGACTAATTCACATAAGTTAAGTTCGGCCAGGACCCATCGTTGTGGACCTCGAGGGGTGCATAACACATTTCCTCGAGGTAATTTGAGATCTTACCTGATCTTTGGTGATGTAACTAACATAACTTGAGTCATTTGCAATAGGTTCCTTAACGCACCTTAATCCGTTAGGTGTCGACTCTCTCAATAACCAATTCCTTTCCCTTCTCAAAAGGAGTTGTCAAACGTTGAAACCCGATTTCGCGAGAAAAAGGGGGCTCGACAGTATGGCGACTCTGCTGGGGATATCTTTAGGATCTTACCTTAACGAACTTGGTTTGTGAATTAGTCTTTCTCGATAAGTGTGTCTTTATTATTTTGCTAATACTTGAACATCCTGCTCCCATTTACCTTTGTTATTGTAACATGCACACCCCTTTCCCATTTTCCTTTATATGAGTTTACTTGCCATCCTTCGCTTAATCTGGTTGCAACATGACTTTCCCATCATTGTTTCAATTATGCTCACTAAATTCACTCTTTAAATTTTGTCATGTCTTTCCCGTTTTATCGTTTTTTCATTAAATGAACTAACTTTTTTTTATTCCTTTCTTTCTTGTCTTTACAATTATTAAATACCGCATTTTATCGCTTTCATCATGCAAAATACTTGACAACATGTTATTTTTCTTTTGCATAAATACATGTTCGACATCATATTCCACTCGTGCGTAATTAATACCATAGCGACACTTGATAAGTGTCTGCACTCTTCCTATATTACTCTTTTTTAAATTTGAAAAGGCTTATTTACGGTAAAACTAGTCGATCGGTAGTGCAGTCAACGATTTCGTGCCTTTCCTTCTCAAGTTGTCCGCTTGAGGGTACCAGTCTAGACTTCTATAAACCTTACTCTAATAATAACTGTTCATGCATCATGCTCAAACCTAGAAAGGGTTAATATGTTGTTCGCATAATGACATTCTGAGGAAAAGCCTTGTCCAAATACCATCGGGATTTCCATAATCCCAACGGGCACAATCACGATATGTGCATTATTTGGAGAAAACATGTCGATATACTAATCATTAATGTGTAAGTAGTCGAACCCGGAGGGGGAAAGGGTCTAACTTTATTTATTCTGTAGAAAATGAGGCATGAAGTCCCTAGGTTCGACATGGTCCGAAACATACCACCTTTATTGCTAGATTGGTGGGAAAGTATTTCTCTAAGCGACAAAAATCATGTGAAGAGGGTTCTCGGAAATTTACCCTCCTTGTTAGACATTTATCCAAATAACATACTGAGCGAGGATGCTACCATATTCTGGGATGGAGGAATGTCCGTATTCCATTTTGGCAATGTAGAAATGACTCCCCTCCTGGAGGAAATAAGGGGTTTCGCTAGGTTACCCTAGGACAATCCTGGTATGTTGGTGCCAGAAAATCGCACTCCTAGGGGGTTTCTGAAAATGATGGGTCTGAGAAAGAATGATGATTTAGTCTTCCTGAAGAAGTCCTACATACCTTTCGACTTCCTCTACAAACAATATGGACACAGCAAATCCTACCGTATTTTTTATGATGAATTTTCCATCACTTCCCTGGGTTGGACGCATTGTCGGGTTTTTGTATTCGTCATCTACATTCTGGGAATGATAGTGTTTCCAATCCAAGGAGATAGGATTCACACTAGGTTGGCCGTGGTAACCAAGTCTTTAATGGAAGTAATTGAGGGACAAACATACACTATTGTCCCAATGATCGTAGCAAAAATGTACCGAGCTCTGGACCGTTGCAAGAAGGGGTTTAGACATTTTGAGGGTTGCAATTTGTTGCTGCAGATTTGGTTGTTGGAGCATCTTCGAAAAGGCCAGTACCGTCAGGAATTTCATCCCAGATAGGTTTACACAACCGGAGAACGCTATAGATTAGGTACACTTTTTCAGCAATCCGACCGATGACAAGGTCCATTGGATGTTCGAGTGGTTCCCTATTAGCGAATTAATCATCAGATCCATGGATGTTCCACATTTGGTGCTGATTGGGTTGAGGGGAATATATCCCTATGTTCCTATCAGGGTCATAAGACAAGCTGCGAGAAAACAAGCTGGGAGAAAACAAGTCATACCGCGAGTCTCCAAAACGAGTCATTACAAAACAAATTTTCAAGACGATGCCATCCCATAAAAATGTGAGGCTCAACACATGTGGCATTTGAAGATTATAGTGGAAAAGGATACCATTGAGCCGGATCGATACCATGCAGGTCATGTGTATTTCTACCTTTCGTTGTTGGAGGATAACATAGCAGGAATAGTCGAGCCAGGGATCGGTCGAGGAAACAGGGTCATAGATGAAGCTGCTGAAGCACAGGTGAAGTATAAGAGGTTGCGCAAAAGAATCCTGGAGTCCGAGGCCAGGCATCTGGAACATCACAAGGTAGACATAGATTCAATTAACGAGTGGAGGGAAATGGCTACAAAAGTCGAAGGAAAGGTTGGAATATTTGGAGCAGAGTCTAATGGAACTGGAAGGAAATATGAGGAAAAGGGTCGTAGACTGGCGGAATGAAGAGGGAAACAAAGGATGACACCTAGCAATTTCATATCTACTGTTGGACATGCGCGACCTGGGAAATCTGATTGATGGGGCCAAGAAGTCCAAGCCTGGAGAAGGTCCCTCTAAGACCAAGTAGATTAGAATTATTTGCTTTTTCTAGAGTCGTTTTAGTATTCAAATGTAATGAGGCAAATGCCATTAGTGACTCTTTTATTTATTGTTATTTTTAAAGGCTCAACTTATTTATCACATTAATGAAATGAGGCAATTATCGGCATTAAGTTTCTCCAAATCTACGTGTCTCTAGGCCTACCTCGGGCACAACGAGGTCCCCAAATTAGGACGAAATTTATAATTCCGCAATATATGTTTAAATACTGCAAATGTCTTTTCAAAACCCCTGCTGACTTGTTTACCTTTTTGTTTTTATTTTGATTATTCCCATCCCCTAAAGTTGGTTCGTGCATACTGGCATCATCAGCATATCATCCAGACAGTGGTGACAGGAATCGTCCTCAGGAATTGTACCGCTACACCATCTAGGGCCAGACGAGTCCCAGGGTAGCATGGCTACTAGTGTTATTTGAAAACAATTCTTTTAAGAATTTTGTTTTAAAAACATCTTTCTTTCCTTTCAGTATTTGTTTTGGAAAACATTGTTCGAAGTTCTTTAAACACTACTTTGTTTAACGGTTTAGCATTTATCAATAATTTGATGCTTTATTATCATTATCTTTCATATATTTTCTCTACAGCATTACTATTTCTTACATTGATGAACCAAAGACTGTGACAAGTAATGAGACATCGCAACATAAGGATAGTGATTCGGAAGAGATAGAAGAAGAAGATGCGATACATGAGGAAATCGTTAAAGAAGTTGAGAACAAACCTAAGTCCAACCTGGAAAAACTGAGGTGGCCAACTTGGGAGATTCTGAAACCGTCAAAGAAACTCGCATAAGCATTCACTTGTCACCGTCAAAGAAGGAAGAGTTCACTCATTTCCTGAGAAAGTATGAGGACATTTTCACATGGTCATATGACGATATGACCAGGTTGAGCACATCTATAGTGGCTCACAAGTTTCCTACCAATGTTTCCACCAGTAAAGCAGAAACTCAGAAAGTTCAAACCAGACATGAGCCTGAAAATCAAGGAGGAAGTCACTAAGAAAATCAAAGCCAAAGTCCTCAGGGTAGTTGAATATCCGACTTGGTTAGCCAACATTGTGCTGGTTCCAAATAAAGACGGGAAGGTCAGGGTATGTGTCGACTATCTGGATTTAAACAGACCAAGTCCCAAAGATGATTTCCTACCACCAAATATACACGTATTGATCGATAATTGCGCCAAGCATGAGCTCCAGTCCTTTGTCGATTGATTTGTGGGCTATCATCAAATTTGGATGGATGAAGAAGACGTAGAATAGACAGGTTTCATTACACCATGGGAAGTATACTGCTACAAAATGATGCCATTCAGTAACAATTCAATAAAATTTCCATATATCCCATAATCAGAAATTGGGGCAGAATTTTGAGGAGGACCCTCAAAATTCCGAATCAAGTTCAGCCAATGGCATCGTATGTGGAATAGCCAGGAGTTCGTCTAGATAACTGGGGCAGAATTTTGAGGAGGACCCTCAAAATACTATGGCAAGAAGGTTGCAATGTCTCTGATAGTGTCACAATTACTGATTCATCTAATTGATTTCTTAATTTTCATATTATTATGTTTTGAAAACTATACAAACATATTTTTTGAAAACTTTATTTCTAGACAAATGCTACCTATGGTGACTTAAATAGGATCCTCGGGCAGAGCGGAGAAAAACAAGCAGACAAAGGCATGAACCAACCTCCCCCGCAAAACTCACAATTTTTCTTTGGATGCAGGAACAAGTCATAACCACAAGTGTCTTCATAACAACAAAGCCGCCAGACATAAATATATCTCCAACTAAGAAATATTCTGCTCCTACTTGCTATTTGTCCATTGCATGAGACTAAGCACTGTCTCAAATCTTGCATGAGGCTAAGCCCTGCCTCCTCGTTTGCATAAGGCTAAACATTGCCTTCTCCTTGCATGAGACTAAGCACTGCCTCCAATCTTTCATAAGGCTAAGCCCTGCCTATCTATCTGCACAAGTGTATTGGTAAAAAATAGACATTACACATGTAATGTCTAGGATAACAAAGCAGTATACGTGGAACAATGGAAGGGAGACAGTTGGATGAAATCTTAGAAATAGATAAGGAGCAAAGAGGTATGGGGTAAACACCCATGAGATAATTAAAAGCGGAACCTCCAGTCTAATCGAGAAGTTGAAGAGACACGGTCAGAATGAACCAGGGCAGATTCATAGATCTTCAATCAATGAGCTAAACGTTACCGAATCTTCACACAACAATTACAATTACCTATTGTAATGTTACATTAATGATATAAATATTCATTAATGCTCAATCATTAAGGAGAGTAGACGTTATATTAAGAAATTCCCTATAAAAGAGAGTAAAATCTCACTTGTATTGACACATTTGAACCACTACCGAAATATACTCATTTTTATGCTATCTTATTGCTTTCTTATTTACAAGTCTAAATCCTATAATTAGCTAATCTCTTTGGTTATCAGAAGCCCGAGTACTTCTTAAAATAACTTTGACTAAAAATCCAATTCTTTGGTTAAACAAATTGGTTCTGTTACCGAGAAATCTGATAATCTTTGTCTTTTCTCGTATAATCTTTATTGAATCATGTCGAATACCAATGACAAAAACCAACAAACAATTGGAACCCCAATTCCATCACCCTAGGGATCCCCACGAGGTTCAAGGGACAACTCCCCTGAAAGATCTATAACTCAGAACAATGATCAAATTGGAAACGAGCAAATAGGAGAACAAGATCCTGTGAAGCAGATGGTTGGTGAATATGTGAGTGAAGCTCTTCAAGCTTTCATGAGGGGGCTACCAACTGTGACACCTATTCCTCCTCCAAAAAACACCGCGATTGTAGAAAATCCACAATCTGGACTAGCAAATTCAGGAAGTAGAGGCACTCTAAATGAATCACTTGAAGGAAGACCATGTATGTCTAATAATTTAGATTTACAATCTTTAATACTAACCTTGCAGAAACAGGTAAAGGAACAAAACAATCGCATCGAGCAAATTCTTGGAGTACCACCTGTCATCAAGGGTATTGATATTGATAAATATTCTCAACAACCCTGGAAGCCAAGTTCAACACCTTTGCCGATTCCCAAGAAATTCAAAATGCCTGACATACCAAAGTATGATGAGACAACTGATCCACGTGATCACATTACTGCTTTCACTACAGGAGTAAAAGGCAACGACATAACTAAGCAAGAAATTGAATTCGTGTTGGTCAAAAAGTTTGGAGGAGACACTCACCAAAGGAGCATTAACATGTTATTCTCTTTTGCCCGAAAATTCTATTGATTTTTTTGGGCTTGCAGATTTGTCTTATAAAAGCACATTCTGGTGCGCAAAAAATGGAAAAGAGAATGGAAGACATATTCAAAGTAAAACAGGGAGATACGGAGTTGCTTCGTGAATTCGTAGACAGGTTTCAACGTGAAAGGATGCTTCTACCAGAGTACCTAAAAATTGGGCAGCTATGGCCTTTACAAGTAATTTGAACGATAAAAGCTCTGAAGCCACGAGAAGACTCAAAGAAAGATTGAGAGAGTTCCCAGCTACGACATGGAGCGATGTTTATAACAGGTACATCACCAAACTACGAATTGAAGAAGATACTATTGCCCAGTCAAAAACAGAAGACATGATGAGTTCTAGATGTTCCGAATCAGAAAGGAAAACTGGCAAAAACAGGTACGATCCGTACATGGGACCTTCGGGACGAGAGGCACGTTCCAAATTTGAAAACCCACGGCCTGATCATAGACCATCAAATAGAGATTCGAGCTCATTATCATCAAGATCCAGAAAAGATCGAGATGAGCAAAGTAGAGGTAGTGCAAGAATTGGAGATTACAATTTCAATGTAAGTACTTCCGAATTAATTACAGTATTAAGAAATATGGGTGATAAAGTTCGTTGGCCCAAAGAAATGAGGTCAAACCCAAACATAAGAAACCCATATCTGGTGTGAATTTCACAATGATCATGGGCACAATACATCAAACTGTAGGTTATTGCAAGGTGAGGTAGAACACTTATTAAAACAAGGTTATCTAACATAACTGTTTAGTGAAAAAGGTAAACAAGCATATATGAAGAATAAGCAGGAGCCCCCAAAACCACCATCTCTGAAGAGAACTGTAAATGTGATAAATGGAGGAGACGAGGTAAATGGCATAACTTATACTTCAACAAGAAGGATGACCAAGTTCACAGTGACCCACGGGAAACAGACTCGTGAAACTTTGGAGGCTGACAACATCTCATTCGACGACTCAGATGATGATGGATTACTGCTTCCACATAACGGCGCATTGGTAATATCTCTACTTATACATGACACTAACGTGAAAAGAATATTGATTGATCCAGGTAGCTCGGTCAATATCATTTTGCTGAGGGTTGTGGAAGAGATGTTAATGGGGAATCGTGTAATTCCAAAAGCACGTTCCTTGTTCGAATTCGAAAACTCTACTATCATAACAAAAGGAGAAATTGAGCTTAATACCTATGTAGAAGGCATCGTCAAGGAAACGAAATTGCAAGTTATAGATACAAATATGGATTATAATGTAATCATGGGGAGACCATGGATCCATGACATGGATGCAGTACAATCTACTCTGCATCAGGTAATCAAATTCCCTTCCAAATAGGGAATCTAGCATATTCGTGGTGATCAACAGACTTCGAGAAACATCAACTCAGTGATGCATTCCAATACAAAAGAAATAGCGGAAGAATCAAAAAATGAGGGAGCAATACGAACAGACGCGGAAGAAAACGATAAAGACACGATGAATCAAATCACCACGGATGTTGTATCAAGACATACGGACATGGATTCCAGAACTGATGTTATTCAAGAACCAGAATAGAATGAAAATATCAAGACAACAACTGAGGAGCTCGAAGCTGTTCCACTGTTCGAGCTTAAGCCTGAGCACAAAATCCACATAGGAGCAAGGCTAAGACCGACCAGAAGAGGTAAGTTAATTGAATATTTAAAAGTTAATGCAAATTGTTTTGCTTGGTCCCATTCAGATATGAAAAGTATACCCCCAGAAGTGATGACTGATAAACTAAATAAAGACTCATCCTTCGTACCTGTCAAGCAAAAGAAAAGAAAGCAGGGATTGTTCAAGAATCAAGTGATCGATGAAGAGGTACAGAAACGCTTAAAATCGGTTCAATACGTGAGGTAAAATATCCTAATTGGTTGGCTAATACCGTAGTGGTACCTAAAAAGAACGGTAAATGGAGAGTATACGTAGATTATACGTATCTGAAAAAAGCATGCCCAAAAGACTCATTTCCATTACCGCACATAGATCAATTGATTCATGCCACTACATGTCATGGATTATTAAGCTTTCTAGATGCATATTCTGGTTACAATCAGATAAAAATGGACCCCTCAGACGAGGAAAAAACCTCTTTTGTTACAAACAGGGGGACGATTGTTACAAAGTCATGCCTTTTGGCTTAAAAAATGCTGGAGCCACGTATCAAAGGCTAGTGACCAAGATGTTCCAGAAATATCTTGGGAAAACAATGGACGTGTACATTGATGACATGTTGGTAAAGTCAACGAAAGCAGAAGATCATTTCCAACACCTCTCGACTACTTTTGAGATCCTCCGCAGGTATAACATGAAGTTAAATCCAGAAAAATGCGCCTTTGGCGTCGAATCAGGTAAATTTTTGGGTTTTCTCGTATCAAATAGAGGCATTAAAGTAAATCCTGCTCAAATTAAAGCTATTGAAGAAATACCTGATGTACTAACGAGCAAAAAAGAAGTTCAAAGATTAATAGGTAGGATTACGACTTTAGGAAGATTCATCTCCAGATCTTCAGAGAAGAGTTTTAAATTCTCCTTAGTACAAAAGAAGCAGAATCAGTTCGAATGGACTGAAGAATGTCAACAAGCTCTTAAAGACTTGAAGGCTTATCTATCGAATCCCCCACTACTATCTAAACCAAAGCAAGGGGAAAGGTTATACATTTATCTTGCTGTGGCGGAAATAGCCGTAAGTGCAGTCCTGGTAAGGGAAGAGCAATCTCCTATCTACTATGTAAGTAAGTCCTTAATAGATGCTGAAACTAGATATCCTCATCTAGAAAAATTAGCCTTGGCTCTAATCATGGCAGCTAGAAAGTTAAGACCATACTTTCAATGTCACCCAATTACTGTTGTAACTTCATATCCTTTGAGAAATAATTTGCATAAGCAAGAACTGTCAGGTAGACTGGCTAAATGGGAAATATAACTAAGTGAATATGGCATAGTCTATCAACCTAGGACTGCATTAAAGTCTCAGGTTTTAGCCGATTTTGTCGCTGATTTTAACACTAGCGTAATTCCTGAAGTAGAAAAAGAGTTACAAATCTTTACCGGAGCTAATCCAGGAATATGGACTCTATTCCGCGACGGATCTTCTAGTATCAAGGGAGCCGGGTTGGGAATTGTTTTAATACCACCTTCGCGTGAAAAGATAAGGCAAGCTATTAAATGTTATCCCATTACTAACAATGAAGCAGAGTACGAAGCTGTCATTGCAGGACTCGAATTAGCATGAGAACTCTCAATTAAGAAGATCGTGATCAAAAGTGACTCTCAACTAGTGGTGAACAAGATGAAGGGGTCTTATACTGCTAGAGAGACTCGAATGCAACAGTATCTGGAAAAGACATGAGTCCTGGTGCAGCAATTCCAGTCATGGAAGATTATGAAAGTACCTAGATAGGAAAACACAGAAGCGAATGCGTTAGCTAATCTTGCAGCAGTTACAGATGTAACGAATAAATACAATGCTATTGTGATACATTTATTTCATTCAGCAATTGATCAGGACAAGAATGAGGTAATATTTAATAATCTAACCTGTGATTGGAGAAACAAAATTGTAAATTTCTTTGCAGAATGGTACCGTGCCTAAATATAAGAAAGAATCTCAAGCACTTCACCGAAAAGCTGCACGGTACTGCCTAGTTCGTGACAATCTGTATTGCAAAATGTTTGGAGGTCCCCTAGCAAGGTGCCTTGGACCAAACCAAACTGAGTACGTGATGAAAGAAGTACACGAAGGACATTGTGGGAACCACGCAGGTGCAAGGTCCTTAGGCAAAACCCTAATCAGAGTAGGGTACTATCGTCCTAAGATGGAAGAAGACGCTAAAAATTTCGTAGCTAAATGCGATAAATGGCAGCGATATGCTAACAATATGCATCGCCCGCAGAATTACTACACCCAGTTGTATCACCTTGGCCATTTATGAAATGGAGAATGGATATAGTAGGTCCTCTACCCCCAGCCATAGGAAAGGTACGATTTTTACTTGTATTAACATATTATTTCTCAAAATGGGTAGAGGCAGATGCTTTTAAAGAGGTGCGAGAAAAAGAAGTGAAAAGTTTCATATGGTGAAACATCATATGCCGTTTTGGTGTACCAAAGAAAATTGTATGTGACAATGGCCCACAATTCATAGGCTCTCAAATCAGAGAATTCTTCCAAAGATGGCAAATAAAACGAATCACTTCTTCACCATATCATCCCGTGGCTAACGGGCAAGTTGAGTCAACAAATAAAATCATTATTAATAATCTGAAGAAACGATTGGAAAAAGCTAAGGGAAATTGATTTGAAGAACTACCGACAATATTATGGGCTTATAGAACTACTACAAAGACAGCCACGGGAGAAACCCCATTCGCACTTATTTACGGCTCAGAAGCTCTAATACCAGTGGAAATTGGTGAACCGAGCATGAGATTCACAATATCAACAGAAGAAACAAACAATGACGAGTTGAGAACAAATCTGGTTTTACTCGAGCAAAGGAGAGAAACTGCTTTAATACGCATGGCGGCTCAAAAGCAAATCATAGAGCGATATTACAACAGAAAAGCTCACCTCAGATATTTCAAAATTGGAGACTTTGTCCTTAAGAAAGTTTTTCAATCAACAAAGGAGGTTGGAGCAGGAAAATTAAATCCAAATTGGGAAGGACCCTACAAAGTGTGTGGTATTGCTGGGAAAGGTGCTTATGAGCTGGAAACCATGGATGACAGAATTTTACCAACAAGTTAGAATGCTGTTCACTTGAAGAATATTACTTTTAAGGAAAAGGAATACCCACGGTCAGGTATCATTACGTTCAATTTTATTTAGAACAGTTAAAATTATACTAACCATTTTAGATGATAGGCAAAAAGCTAACCCACAATCAGATGATGATATTAGACCTGAATAGACACGACGAAAAAACTGAATTCCCGGTCTAGGGTTACAACTTTCTAATGGACGTTTCAAAGGGTTAAGCAGTCATCATCTAAACTATATACCTTCGAGTCCCGTACGTTTTTCCTTTTCAGGAAAAGGACCACAAGAAGGGAATAGACAAGTGCTCGAGATTTCGTTCTTCAAAGCTCAAACACTTGGGGGACTATACAGTATGGAAGAGGCAAAGAAGACTATCAAAAGAGTCAAAGTTCAAGCATGAAGATCCATTTTTCCCAACAAGTCAAAAGTTACGAGCAGAATCAAAGAGCCAAAGACAAAAACACAAAGCCTGATTCAGAAACCTATAAAGAACATACTCGTGAATATAAACAAATGTTTAGGTTAAAGGCAAAATTTAGTCACGGGAAGAAATTCATACTCCCGTGTTTATTCAAAACCTGTTGTAAAAGAAAACAATTACGAAAGAGTCATAGACAATGCTCAAACACATGTAAAATGTTACGAAAGTTCGAATAATAT
>ML367895.1:0-29871 GCA_005239505.1 Nicotiana paniculata
TTTTCATGACAAATCAATTGTATCCAGGAGAAAAACTTCAGCACATTCAGTGCTGAAGTATTACAAAATGAATTAAAAAATTTCAGCATATTTGTGCTGAGGTTTTGCATGACAAATCTATTGTAGCAAGGAGAAAAACTTCAGCACATTTAGTTCTGAAGTATTAGAAAATGAACTAAAAAATTTCAGCATCTTGTGCTGAAGTTTTTCATAAAGCTCATTAGAATCTGACGTGCTTTGTCTTCTTTTTCAACTTTTTCAACTATGGGTGTCGTACTGGACAGGAACGAGTTGATACTGGTCAAGGTGACACGAGACCGATAAGATATTTGAAGAATTCCCTTTCTACAAACCTTTCTATAATATAAGAGAAGCTCTTCGAGCTTTCTTCGCATGCTTGAGCTCAGCTGATAGATCAGGTGAGCCAGCCATGATCACTAAACTCACCAAACCAGCAGCATATGAAAATTTGAATCATAGGTTTCTATATGCTTAAGGAAAATGGGATTTGCAGAGTAGGATACGAAAGTTTATTTATATACAATGGAAAGCCCCTATAATCCATGGACGACCAGTGGAGTTCATAAAAGAAACCAAAGAAAGGTCCGCGACAAAGCTNAACCCGGTCCGAATCTTATCTGAACAGCGAGAATAACTAACTAAGCCGTGCCATAAATAAGTAAGACCCCGCTCTTTCTAATTCAAAAAAAAGAGGGGCGAAGCGCCCGTTTGAAGTGACGAAGGCCTATGCTACAGTAAGAAAAAAAGTACGTTGAGGTTATGAAGTCACTTAGTCGAACTAGAAAACTATAAAGAAAGGGAGGCTAAGGTTACGAAGTAAGGTCAGCTGGTTAAGGAAAGCTCAGGTTATGAAATCGCTTAGCCGTTAATTAATTTAAAAATAAAAGAAAAATGAAAGTAGTAGTGAGGCGTCGGTACGGAGTTGCGTCAGCCTTTGCCTAGCTGCCCATTGCTAGAACTTCCAGCGAAAAACTATTGTATCCAGGAGAAAAACTTCAGCACATTCAGTGCTGAAGTATTAGCAAATAAACTAAAAAACTTCAGCACAAGATGCTTTGAATGTTTTTCTGCGCTTTTTTTTAATATTATTTTTCTATAAAGTCAAAAAATACCTTAATTAAAGAAAAAGTTTTGAAAAAACTCATCAAAAAACTATAGAACACAGTACATAACTTAAGCATATTATTAGTGCTGAAGTTTAGCCAAAAAATAATTGTTTAGCAAATAAAGCAAAAAATTCACCAAAACTTTAGCAAAAAACCTCAGGTATCATGAACATTAGTTAGATTCAAAAACTTACAATTTGAATTTTTGTTTGGAGAGGAGATCTGAGAAGAGACGGAGTGATGGAGGAGGATCGGTGAAGTGTTTTGTGCGTGATTCAAATATGAGAAGAGACGGAAGTGCGTGATTTTTATATGTTATGTCAAGGGTAGAATGGTCATATTAGTGCGAATTTTTTGTCAGCTGGCTACCAAATCAATAATTTTTAAAAATAAGGTATAGATTAAAAGGTGGCTGATATGTAGGGCATGGCTGCAAATCGCCCAATTTTACTTTACCAAATGGTGCTGCTCTTTACCTTCGGGTTCCTCTCTATGGAACTGCCCAACTAGAGCCCAATTTCATCAGTCCATTTATTCCTTGTCTGCTCTTTAATATATTGATATTAAATAAAAGAATAAGGGGTATTACTATTTATATTTGGTAGTCGAAAAAGTGTATAAACATACAGAATGTATATATACACAAAAAATATAGTATAATTTTTTCGACTATTATTTTGAGAGCGGCTACATAGTGTCATTTTGCAAAAAACTAATGGAAAATTACCAATTATGTCAGCTCATAAATAAGTTAGTACAAAAACTAGTCAATTCATAAAATATTATCAATATTAATGAATTAGCTATTTGTAGCCAGAAAATGTCAAAATTTTGCTTTCTTTTGAGTGGTTGTTGTTATAATAGATTGGATACATCTTAACGAGTTTAAATCTCAGTTTTGGAATGACTTGGTAGAGTTTTGAGATGGTTTGAATTGAAATTTCGAAGTAGAAGATGAATTTGAAAAAAGATCATATGTGTATCACACTTATATCATTTATGTATCATATTTGTATCGAATGTGTATCACATGTATATCTATGTATACCTGTGTTGTGAGATACATGCGTGATACATGTTTGATACATGTTTCATAGAAGAATTGTTTTAACTTGAATTTAACTACGAATTTTGACACCAAATCACCTCCAATCTTCCTCATCTTTGGATTTTCAGCTTTTGTATGTATTTGGTTGATTTTAGTAAGTTTATGATTAATAGCTAAAGATTAGTAAGTTTTGACTTACTTAGGGATATTCCTGTAAGATTTCCAAAAATAATATTGTCAATCTCTTATGCTGTTTATAGCGTTGTGTTGTTATACGCCTATAACTAAAGTTGAAATTTAGATGTATTTGACTGTTACAAACAAAAAATACCCAAAAACTCAATTGTGTAAATTTTTTTTTTATAAAAAATACAATAAGGTTATTTAATTTCAAAATCTCAAATGATATTCATATTTCGTTAATTTAATTTTTTTTAAAGCTAAAACAATATTAATAAGGTGGAATGCGGAAAAACGACAGAATACAAAAAGTTTCCAACTTTATATGTTTATTTCTTATGTTCAGTTAACAAGCTTTATTTTTGGAACTTACAATAAGTAATACCTCTAATAAAATATAATTAATATATTACTTTTTTATTATGATGAAATAATAGATAAATATATAGATATCTAAGTAAGGTTATTACAGATAGATAATTTTATAAAGAATATCGTTGCAATAATAGATGTTATAGGCGAAATACTGTTATTAAGAGCAAATATAACATAAAAAATCAACTTCAAAGAAAAATTATCTGTTACCGTAATATGTTTTTATGAAGAGTAGATATCATAGAGGTATTATATAATGAAATGCCAAAGTTCTTTTTCATCTTTTCGCTATAAGAATGGAGTAGTACTTAAGAGGGAAATGTTTTAAATGAGGATTTACTTTTTTAACCATAGGAATCCCTCTGAATAAAGAAGAAATTTATCTGTTACAGTAATATGTTTTTTGTAACGCTCGATCGGTTGTTTTGAGAATTAGCATGCCGTTTGGTAACTTAAGGCCTCGAGTAATTTCGTGTTATGTATTATGACTTGCATGTGTGGTCGAGTTCGATTTTCGGATGAGTCGGAATTGATTTAAAAGGATGATTCTTGTCTTAGAAGTTTAAGGGGTAAAAGTTGACCGGAGTTTGACTTTTGTGTAGACGATTCCGGAATAGTATTTTGATGATTCCAATAGCTTCATATGGTGATTTTGGACTTAGGCGTTTGTCCGGATTTGGATTTGGAGGTTTGTAGGTTGATTTGATGCATTTTAGCGAAAATTAGAAAGTTGAAGGTTTGGAAGGTTGCAAGGTTTGACGGCAGTTGACTCTGTGAATATCGGGTTCGGATTGCGATTCTGAGAGTTGGAATAGCTCCCTTATGTCATTTGGGACTTGCCTACAAAATTTGAGGTTATTTTGGGTTTGTTTGATATGATTCGGCGCGATAAATTGAAAGTTCATAAGTTCATAAAGTTTGATTTAAGGTGCGATTCGAAGTTTTGGTGTTGTTTGATGTGATTTGAGGCATCGAGAAGGTCCGCGTTATGCTACAGAACTTGTTGGTATGTTCGGACGGGGTCCTGAGGGGATCGAGTGAGTTTCGGACAATTTCTAGACCATTTTTAATTGCTGATCTTTTTACCACAGGGGTATGCATTGCGATCGTGGACTTTGGGCCGCATTCACGAAGAGCAAATTTGATGTTTGGGCATTGTGGATCGTGATCGCGGATGCATTTTCGCAATCTCGTAGAGGAAATTCTGTTGTCACTAATCCGATTTTGGAAGCTTATATCTTGCAATCGACAATGAATTTGGAGATAATCTAAAAACAAAAGTTATAGGACTTTGAGTCTAGTTTTTCAGAAAATCAAACCATTTGTCATTTAGAGTTTTGTACAAAAAATTATGACTGTTATACTACATACTATATGAGAAGAGTTTGGGAAGGGCAATGGGAATTTGTTCTTCGCGATCGGAGGGAAATGGCCGCGATCGCGAAGGGTAAAAATTTTGCTGGAAACTTTTTGAATTGCGATCTCGAGGTTGGTAACCGCGATCGTGAAGGGTACCTATGGAGAAGTGTTTAAATTACGCTGTTTCGAATGTCTTGGTCATTTTATCATATTTTGAGCTACAGATCTCGAATTTGCGCGATTTAGAAGGGAATTTTCACACTTTAGATTGGGATAAGTGTTCTTTATTCGAATTTAATTATATTTTGTGATTTCATCTTTATTTCTATCATTAAATTAGTGATTTGAATGGGAGAAAATGAGAATTTTGTATAAACTTTCAAAAATATAAAATGAGGATTTGAAGGCCGATTTGATGTCGGAATTGGATAATTTTTGTATGGTTGGACTAGTATCGGAATGGGTGTTCGGATTTTATGAATTTTATCGGGTTCCGAGGTGCGGGCCTAGGATTGACCTTTTGGGTTGACTTTTTAGTTTTCATTAAAGATCGAAACTTTATTATCCTTAATTGTTTTCTATGGTTTTTATTTATGATATTAAGTTTTTTTTGGCTAGATTTGAGCCTTTCGGGAGTTGTTTCACACGAGAAGGTCATTTTTAGAGTATCAATTTAGCTTATTTGAGGTAAGTATCTTGCCTAACTTTGTGTAGGGGAATTACCCCTTAGGATTTGAGTCGTTTGTGCTATTTGTGTCATGTGAAAGCCGTGTACGCGAGGTGACGAGTACGTACTCATGCTTATATGTGGAAAATTGACCAGCTTAGACTCTTAGGCTTCTGTCATGTACTTATTTGGAATTGTTAGCACATGTTATATCTTTTATCCGTCATATCTACTATCACATGCTTTATTTGAAGTTGTCGTTACATATCACATTCCTTACTTGTCGAGTTTTCTCATATATGCTTTATTTGAAGTTGTTATCACTTTTACCATTATCTGATTTCTTTTATTTTGGAGTTACACTTAGTTGAAATTATTGTTACATGATATCCTTTTGTTGTCAGGTTATTCTCATGCATTTAGATGTAGTTCTAGTTCATGTCATCTCTTTCATTGTTAGCCTATTCATACACTAGAATCTGAAGTTTGCCATTTCATAGAAATACTTTCACTATTGAGTTTATCCTTAAACAATTAATGGGATCGAGGTCATCGAAAGTCATTAATCTATTTTAATTGAAGTTGAGTTTAAAAGGGGTGTTGTTCCCTGTTGAGTTACTTTTCTGTTTATTTTGTTGTTATTAAGATTCTATACACATTGTATTGAGCCGTCGGCTATTTGTTATGAAAATATTGATATTGTTGGATCTTTGAAAAGGTTGTGGCCTATGGGCTATACGAGTTGATATGTCGTGCTGTCGTGATGCTAACACATGTGAATTGTTGCGTGGTTTGGTTGTTTTTATGTGGAGTATAAGGGTAGAATTTCTCCGTTGTTGTTATGTGGGGCATAAGGTGGCATCTCACTGTTGTTGAATGTACGAAACGATATGGGTGGCTACACCGGTGGAGCAATAAGGGTGGCTATTATACGAAGTGATACGAGTGGCTATCAGAGTGATACATGTGGCTATTATACGGAGTGGTACGGCTATTATAAGGAGTGATACTGGTGGCTATTATACGGAGTGATAAGGGTGGCTAATGATATTGTCAGGGCGGAGTGATACGAGTGGCTATCAGAGAGATAAATGTGGCAATGTCAGGGATGATGTGTGATGGCTTGGGGATATTGTGTTGGTGATTTTTATGTGATAGTGTGATTTTGCTTGTGTATGTCATACACTTTATGTGCATTCATGCTAGTATGCAGGGTTACAGACATATCTTGATACATCGTATTTATTTCCTGATATACTACTGTCATGCCCAATTTATATATTGTTGTTTGAATTGTCGGAGGTTTAGTCCGTCACTACCTCTCAGCCTGTAGTTTGGTTTCGTTACTAGTGAGTTGGTGTACTCACGTTACCCCTGCACCTTGTGTGCAGATCCAGGTATAGAGGAGTTCATCTCGGGTCAGGGAGCACATCAGTTTCATCAGAGTTGACGAGGTAGCAGCTGGCGACCGTGATCTTGTCTTCTCTTCCTTTCTACCTGTCGCATTTATTTTCAGACTATGTTAGTCATTTCTTTTGATTTTATTTAGTATTAGCAGCTCATGACTGTGTGACACTGGATCCGGGATTTGTTGGATTTGGTCTTTTAAATTTATTAAACTGGTTTACCCAAAATACTGGATTTATTATTATTGTTATTGATTTCAGAATTTGTTAAAAATGGGCTTTTTATGGGAATTTTATTGAGTTAGATAAAATGGGCGGCTTTCCTGGTTCCACGACAGGAGCCATCACGACTCTGGAAAGGGGTCGTGACAAGTTGGTATCAGAGCCAGGTTAAATAGGTCTCACCAGTCATGAGCAGGTTTAGTAGAGTCTTGCGGATCGGTACGGAGACGTCTGTACTTATCTTCGAGAGGCTGCAGAACCTTTAGAAATATCTCACATTCTTTGAATTCTGTCGTGCGACTCTGTTGAACTTTGAAACTAAACTTCTGTTGTTTTCATTCTCTCACAGATGGTGAAGACTCGTGCTAATGATAGTGGTGACCAGATCCCAGCAGGACCAGCCCGAGGACGAGGCCGTGGTCGCAGCCGTGGCATAGGGAGGGGTGCAGCCCGCACAGCAGCCGGGGCAGCACCTGTGGACCCTCCCGTTACTCAGGAGCAGGTCCTCGCAGATGAGATTCTATCGGGGCAGACTAAGGCACCAACAGTGCCGTCGTGATTCCGGGTCTTCAGGAGACCCTAGCCTAGATTTTGACGGTGTGCACCAGCTTGGCACAGGTCGTCACTATGTCCACTACTGCTACTACTTCTCAGGCCGGGGGAGGCATCCAGACACCAGCTGCCCGGACACCTGAGCAGGTCACCCAGGGACTCCAGACACCTGGGGCAGCCCCAGTGCAGCAGATTGCTTCGGTACAGGATCATGTGGTCCCAGCCTTAGCTGACGATGAGCAGCGTAGGTTGGAGAGGTTCAGAAGACTCCAGCCTCCGACTTTTAGGGGTACAGAGGGCGAGGATGCCCAGGCCTTCTTGGACAAGTGTCAAAGAATACTACGTACTACAGGGATATTGGAGGCCAGTGGGGTTCCCTTCACTACATTCCAGTTTTCAGGAGCTGCACTTGCTTGGTGGGAGGCTTATGAGAGGCGCAGACTCGCTGATGCAGCGCCCCTTACATGGCACCAGTTCTCCATTCTCTTTCTGGAGAAGTATATACCACAGTCTCGTAGAGAGGAGCTGCGCAGAGAGTTCGAGCAGTTGCGTCAGGGAGACATGACCGTAACGCAGTATGAGATGAGGTTCTTTGAGTTAGCCCGTCATGCTATCTGGCTAGTTCCCATAGATAGGGAGAGGATTCTGAGATTTGTTGATGGTATTTCTTACCAGCTATGGGTTTTTCTGACCAGAGAGAGGGTATCCGGTGCTTCTTTTGAGGAGGTAGTTGACGTAGCCTGGGTGATTGAGTCAGTGCGCTGCCAGGAGCGTGTTGAGAGGAAGGACAAGAGGCCTTGAGGTTCTGGTAATTATAGTGGTGATCACTCGGGAGGTCAGTCCCGGCACAGCGAGGCAGACCATTCAGGCCTCTTCCGCCAGCCCGTCAAGCTTACAGTGGTGCTTCATTGGACACAGTCCCCGTAGCTCTCATCCGGACCGTTCCTCATTCAGTGCACTTCCAGCCCAGAGCTCATCTCGGCCACCATCAGTTCAGGGTTCCTCAGCACATGGTTCTTCTAAAAGCTACCCAGGTCCTAGGGGTTCCCTTCAGTCCCCATCGCCAATTACTGGGAGAGGTTGTTTCGAGTGTGGGGATCCGAGTCACATCAAGAGGTATTGTCCCTGCCTTACTGGTAGTTCATTTCAGCACAGGAACCAGCCTCCAGCTTCAACACCAGTTACTACACCACCCGCTCAAGCAGCCAGAGGTGGAGTTCAGTCAGGCAGAGGCCACCCCAGAGGGGGAGGTCGGTCAGGTGGAGGGCAGGCCCGTTTCTACGCACTTCCGAGCATACCAGATGCCATAGCTTCAGATGCAGTGATTACGTGTATTATCTCAGTCTGTCACCGGGATGCTGCAGTATTATTTGATCCTAGTTCTACGTATTCATATGTTTCTTCATACTTTGCACATTTCTTGGATACACCCCGTGAGTCCTTGTTTTCAGCTGTTCATGTGTCGACTCCGGTGGGGGATACTGTTGTGGTAGATCGGGTGTACCAGTCTTGTATTATATCTATTGGGGGTCGGCAGACTCAGGCAGATCTATTATTACTTAGCATGGTTGATTTCGATGTGATTTTAGGCATGGATTGGCTATCTCCATCCCATGCGGTTCTCGACTATCACGCCAAGACCGTGACCTTAGCAATGCCTGGATTGCCAAGGATTGAGTGGAGAGGTTCGGTGGAGTATGTGCCTAGCCGGTTGATTTCTTTTCTGAAGGCTCATTGTATGATTGGGAAGGGGTGTGATTCTTATCTGGCCTTTGTGAGGGATGTTAGTAGTGAGACTCCTTCCGTTGGTTCTGTTTCCGTGCTCCATGAGTTCCCTGACGTTTTCCCAGCAGACCTGCCAGGCATGCCACCTGACAGGGACATTGATTTTGGTATCGACCTATCGCCTGAGACCCAGCCTATCTCTATTCCTCCTTACCGCATGGCCCCAGCATAGTTGAAGGAATTAAAGGAACAACTCTGGGAACTCCTAGATAAGAGGTTTATTCGGCCTAGTGTGTTGCCTTGGGGTGTACTGGTGTTGTTCGTAAAGAAGAAGGATAGATCCATGCGTATGTGCATGGACTATAGGCAGCTGAACAAGGTTACGGTGAAGAACCGATATCCTTTGCCCCGTATTGATGACCTGTTCGATCAGCTTCAGGGAGCAAGGGTGTTCTCCGAGATCGACTTGAGGTCTGGGTACCATCAGCTGAAGATTCGGGATTCTGATATTCTGAAGACGCTTTTAGGACCAGATATGGCCACTATGAGTTTTTGGTGATGTCTTTTGGGCTGACCAATTCCGCATTCATGCATGTGATGAACAACGTGTTTCAGACTTACCTTGATTCATTCATTATTGTGTTCATTGATGACATCCTGGTGGACTCTCGTAGCTAGGAGGAGCACGCTCAACATTTGAGGGTTGTGTTGCAGAGATTGTGGGAGGAGAAACTTTATGCAAAGTTCTCCAAATGTGAGTTTCGGCTTGGTTCAGTAGCTTTCTTGGGTCGCATAGTGTCTAGTGAGGGTATTCAGGTGGACCCGAAGAAGATAGAGGCGGTGCAGAGTTGGCCCAGACCGTCCTCAGCTACGGAGATTAGGAGTTTCTTGGGTTTGGCGGGTTATTACCGTCGCTTTGTGGAGGGATTTTCTTCTATTGCTTCACCTTTGACAAGGTTGACCCAGAAGGGTGCTCCATTCAGATGGTCCGATGAGTGTCAGGAAAGCTTTCAGAAGCTCAAGTCAACATTGACTACAACTCCAATATTAGTATTTCCTACAGGTTCGGGTTCTTACACAGTCTATTGTGATGCTTCTAGAGTTGGATTGGGAGCGATTTTGATGCAGGATGGTAGGGTGATTGCCTACGCGTCCATACTGTTGAAGGCACACGAGAAGATCCAGTGCACGATCTTGAGTTAGCTTCCATTGTTCATGCCTTAAAGATTTGGCGGCATTACTTGTATGGGGTACATTGTGAGATCTTCACTGATCATCGTAGCTTGCAGTATCTACTAAGGCAGAAGGACTTGAATTTACGCCAGAGGAGATGGCTAGAGCTTCTTAAGGACTACGACTTAACTATTCTGTATCACCCGGGAAAAGCCAATGTAGTGGCCGATGCCTTGAGTCGCAGAGCCGAGAGTTTGGGGAGCCTAGATTACCTTTTAGTAGCAGAGCGACCGTTAGCACTTGATGTTCAGGCTTTAGCAGGTCAGTTGGTGAGATTGGATTTGTCAGACCCTCCGTGAGTGGTAGCTAGCATGGCTTCCCAGTCTTCTTTATTTGATCATATTAAGGCACTGCATTATTATGATCGCCACTTGTTAGTTCTTGAGGATAGAGTTCATCGGGGTGATGCCCGGGATGTGACTATCGATGATAACTGTTATGAGGATGCAAGGCCGTATTTGCGTGCCCAATGTGGATGGTATTCTAGAGTTAATATTAGCAGAGGCTCACAGTTCATGGTATTCTATTCATCTGGGTGCCGCAAAGATGTACCAGGATCTGAGGTAGCAGTATTGGTGGAGGCGGATGAGGAGAGATATTGTTGAGTATGTAGCACGGTGTCTCAACTGCCAGCAGGTCAAGTATGAGCACCAGAGACCAGGTGGATTACTTCAGAGGTTAGATATTCCGGAGTGGAAGTGGGAGCGGATCACCATGGACTTTGTAGTTGGGCTTCCACGAACTTCGAAGAGTTTTGATGCTATTTGGGTCATTGTGGATAGATTGACCAAGTCCGCGCACTTCATTCCTGTCAGCACTTCTTATACTTCAGAACGGTTAGCTGGTATTTAGATTAAGAAGATTGTCCGGTTGCATGGAGTTCCGGTTTCTATTATTTCTGACAGGGGTACCCAATTCACATCTCAATTTTGGAGGGCCGTGCAGCAAAGTATGGGTACTGAGGTAGATTTGAGCACTGCATTTCATCCTCAGACCGACGGGCAGTCGGAAAGGACTATTCAGATTCTGGAGGACATGTTACGGGCTTTTGTGATTGATTTTGGTGGTTCATGGGATCAGTTCCTTCCACTAGCGGATTTTGCGTATAATAACAGCCACCAGTCCAGTATTCAGATGGCCCCGTATGAGGCTTTATATGGCAGGAGGTGTAGATCACCGGTTGGTTGGTTCGAGCCTGGGGAGGCTAAGTTATTGGGCACAGATTTGGTTCAGGATGCGTTGGAGAAGGTGAAGTTGATTCAGGAGAGACTTCGCACGATGTAGTCTAGATAGAAAAGTTATGCAGACCGGAAGGTTCGGGATGTGTCCTTTATGGAAAGGGATAAGGTAATGCTGAAGGTATCACCCATGAAGGGTGTTATGAGGTTCGGAAAGAGAGAAAAGCTAATCCCGCGGTTTATTGGTCCCTTTGAGGTGCTTTAGAAGGTTGGAGAGGTGGCTTATAGACTTGCCTTGCCGCCCAGTCTATCGAGTGTTCATCTGGTATTCCATGTGTCGATGCTCCGAAAATATGTTGGTGACCCGTCTCATGCGTTAGACTTTAGCACAGTTCAACTTGAGGATGATATGTCTTATGAGGTAGAGCCAGTGGCTATTTTGGCTCGCGAGGTCAGAAAGTTGAGGTCAAAGGAGATAGCTTCAGTAAAGGTCCATTGGAGAGGTCAGCCAGTGGAGGAGGCTACTTGGGAGACCGAGCGAGAGATGCATAGCAAATATCCTCACTTGTTTGAAACTCCAGGTATATTTCTAGACCCGTTCGAGGATGAACAGTTGTTTAAGAGGGGGAGAATGTAACGACCATGTCTGTCGTTACGTAAAAACCTGCATTTAAATTACTTTTATTGACTTGTTATAAATTAGTTATTCTATTATTGATGCGTTAGAGTTGATAGGCTCAGAATGGTTAAATGAGAATTCAGTAACTTAGTCTTTAAAGATAGCCTTATAATGGGAAAAGTCAACTGAGAGTTGACTTATTGGTAAACGACCTTGGAATGCGGATTTTATGGCTCCGATAGCTTCGTGAGGTGATTTGGGACTTAGGAGTGTGTTCGGAATATTTTTGTGATGTCCGGTGTAGAATTAGGCTTGAATTCGCGAAAGTTAGTTTTTGGCGATTTCCGATCGGCAGTGAAAAAAATAGGCTATCGGGGCCGGAATAGAATTTAGCCAGTTGGAATAGGTTTGTAATGCCATTTTGGATGTGTCTGCAAAATTTCAGGGTAGTCGGAGTGGTTTTGGATGGTTTCAACATCATTGGTGGATTTTAGAAATTTCAAAGTTCTTAGGCTTGAATCCAATGTAAATTTGGTGTTTTGATGTTAGTTTTGGTGTTTAAGAGTGCAAATAAGTTTGAATGATGTTATGGGATGTGTTGGTAACTTTGGTTGGGGTCCCGAGGGGCTCGAGATTATTATCGGGTGGTTATCGGGCATTTTTGGCCTTAGGGAAATCTGTTGAGTGTTGTTCTGGTGTTTTTGCACCTGCGGATGGGGAGCCGCAGGTGCGGTCCTACAGGAGCGGGCGAGGCACCGCAGGTGCGGAAATTGGCCAAGTGAGGGGACTCCGCAGGTGCGAGGAATTTGTCGCACCTGCGATGTCGCAGGTGCGGAAGGAGTATCGCAGGTGAGGAATTGTGAGACCCCAGGGGAGATTGCAGGTGGGGAAGGGGCATCGCACCTGCGAAGCCGCAGGTATGAGTAAGTGATCGCAGGTGCGAGATCACTGGACGGAAGGTATAAAAACCAGCCTTCGCGAATTTTAGCCATCTTTCTCAATATTTCATCCGGGTTTGAAGTTTTTGAAGGGTTTTGAAGAGGGAATTCGATAGTTCTTCACGAAGGTAAGATTTTTGGAATCTAAACTCGTTTATATGTGATTAAAGGTAGGCATTATGGTGGAAATTAGGGAAAAATCAGTGTAAATTGGGTGATTAGGGCTTGGGATTTAGAATATTTAAAATGGTGATTTGAGGAGTCATTTGGACTCCGAATTTCGTGTTCTTTATATGTACGGACTCGCTAGATGACGAAGAACAGTTTGGTATAAATGTTTCTTAATTTCGGGACGTGGGCCCGGGGGTCAGATTTTGACCAATTTCGGGATTTTCGGTGAATTCTTGATATTTTCAATTGGAAATCGTTCCTTAAGAATATATTGATGATAAAAATCTGAACTTGGTAGATTTGGAGCACTCAGAGGCCGAATTTAGAAGCAAGGGCATTGCGGAGTAGTTTATTAGCCGTTTTTGAGGTAAGTAACGCTTCCAAAAATTGGAACTGAGGGTTCGAAACCCCAAACTATTTGATATTTGCTGTTAATTAAGGCGACACACTTGCCAAGTGACGGGCATGCAGGCGTTTACTGAATAATTGTAGCCTGGCTTATCCCATGACACTGTCTACTGGTTTCCCATATTGATATTGTGTTGTTAAGGTAGTAATTACTTTAAACAAAATAGAAAACATGCTAAGTATAAATGGTAAGGCTTCATGCCGATGGGTTAAGACCGGAATAGTCGATTATTGTTGTCTCTATCTGTGATTATTGCTTTCATGTACTCAGTCCTGTTATAGTATATGCTTCATGCCTCAGTCTCGTAAGTTGCTAGTTTATTTTATATTATCATTGGTTTGGGTTGCATTGCATATGTTAGATCATTCTAAGTGAGACTAGAAGGCACTGACTGAGTGACGCTTGAAGCCTGGTTTTGAGAAAGTTATGAGGTCGGACTGCACACCGCAACGATCCTGAAATCATGCCTTCGTTGGCTTGATATAGCGCTTGGGCTGGAAAGAGCCCCTCTCAGTGAGCGCACAAATATTCCGGAGATGGATTTCTCCGTGGTTGTTATGTTCCGGAGATGGATTTCTCCGTGGTTATTATGTTCCGAAGATGGATTTCTCCGTGGGGGATGGATCAGCCTTTTCCCTCAGTACTTAACGACTGTGTCACTTGTGTTTATGTAATATCCGGGATGGACTTCCCTGGGCCTGAAGGCCGTATTCTAGTACTGAGTGGACCACCTTATGAGATCTTGATTAATGAGTACACATCATTCATGATTCTATATGCATTCATGCTAGTATGCAGGGTTACATGCATAACTTGATACATCGTATTTATTTCCTGATATACTACTGTCACGCTCAATTTATATACTGTTGTTTGAATTGTCGGATGTTTAGTCCGTCACTACCTCTCAGCCCGTAGTTTGGTTTCGTTACTACTGAGTTGGTGTACTCACGTTATCTCCTGCACCTTGTGTGCAGATCTAGGTATAGAGGAGTTTAGCTCGGGTCATGGATCACATCAGTTTCATCAGAGTTGACGAGGTAGAAACTAGCGACCGTGATCTCATGTTCTCTTCCTTTCTACCTGTCGCATTTATTTTCAAACTATGTTAGTCATTTCTTTTGATTTTATTTAGTATTAGCAGCTCATGACTGTGTGACACTAGATCCGGGATTTGTAGGATTTGGTCTTTTAAATTTATTAAACTGGTTTACCCAAAATACTGGATTTATTATTATTGTTAGTGATTTCAGAATTTGTTAAAAAAGGGCTTTTTATGGGAATTTTATTGAGTTAAATAAAATGGGTGGCTTGCCTGGTTCCACGACAGGCGCCATCACGACTCTGGAAAGGGGTCGTGACAGATGATTTCCTCTCACTCAAAGCCTTGCAAGGAGGGAGTGTATCCTTTGACAATGGCAAAAAGGGATACATTCTATGAGTAGGAAGAGTTGGGAAGATACTCACTCATTCAATTGAGAATATGTACTATGTAATGACTTGATATATAGCCTACCGAGTGTCTCTAAAATTTGTGACAAAGGAAACAAAGTGGAATTCTTATCAAAGACTTGCACTATCACCAATCTTGTAACTTTTGAAGTGGTTCTGATGCAAAAAGATTCAAAAATATCAATGTTGTTTATTTTGAGTCCTTGAACAGTGGGGATCTTACATGCTTGAGTGTTGTTGACGATGATGTTGAGATGTGGCACAGAAGATTGGGACATGCAAGCTTTTCATTGCTGAACAAGTTGGTCAAGAAGGACCTGGTTCGTGGGCTGCCAAAGTCTAGTTTCAAAGATCACAAGGTGTGTGATGCCTGTGTAAGAGGGAAGCAATTCAGGTCCTCTTTCAAGCCCAAAAATGAAGTAAGCACCTCAAGGCCACTTGATCTCCTCCATATGGGTATGTGTGGACCTATGAGGGTGCAACGTAGAGGAGGAAAGAAGTACATTTTTGTCATAGTTGATTACTACTAAGATTCACATGGACCTTGTTTCTCATAACCAAGGATGAAACTTTTCCAGTTTTTGTTGCCTTTGTGAAGCAGATTCAAGTGAAGATGAGCCATAATGTTGTGAATATAAGATCTGAGCATGGCACAAAGTTCGATAATGCAAAATTCGACAAATCCCGTGATGAAAATGGTATAAGTCCCAATTTTTCAGCTCCCCCAACACCCCCAACAAAATGGTGTTGTGGAGAGAAAAAATAGGACTCTTGAAGACATGGCAGGGGTTTTGCTAATTGACAGTGGTGTAGCAAAAGGTTTTTGGGTGGAGGCAGTCAACATTGCTTGCTATTTGGCAAACAGGTGCATGATCAGGTTCCTCTTAAACAAAACTCCGTATGAATTGCTGAATGGGAGAAAACCCAAGCTAACTCCCCAAGAAAGTTTGGCTGCAAATATTTAATTCTCAATAATGGTAAGGAAGCGCTGGAAAAATTTGATGTCAAAAGTGATGAAGGAATCTTTTTTGTATATTCCTCACAAATCAAAGCTTACAATGTCTACAACAAAATGAATCAATGTATTAGAGAAATCATACGTGTAATATTTGATGAATCACACCACTTATATGGGAAATATTCACACGATAAGATTGATCAAGACGAAGAGCAGTCAAATGTTCTTGGAGAAGTTATTGATATGGCAGATGGAAAGGCTGATATGATGAGTCAAGTCAAGGAATCCAACGAACAAAATGTAGCAGAACCTCCTGTTGATACAGAAGAACCTAGTTCATCCATTACAATACCTGAAGCAGAAAACAAAGTTGTTGATGTCGTGCAAGGAACTCTTGATGTTGAGCAGAGAAGTGGCACTCACTTATCCATAGATGCCAACAATGGATCCTATCCAGAGGAACCTGGGTCTTCACACAATGAGATTCAAGTGTCTAACTGGAAGCACAAAAGTTCACATCCTCTCCGAAATGTGATAACTCCTCTTAATTCAGGGATTCAAACCAAGATCAAAGGCAAAAAGCTCGCTTACCTTCTCAGCTTTCCTTTCTCAAATTGAGCCCAAAAATATCAAGGAAGTATTGAAAGATGTTGACTGAATTACTTTTATGCAAGATGAACTCCATCAATTTGGGAAGAATAGTGTATGGCACCTAGTACCTCGACCTCAGACAGAGATGTTATCGGAACCAGGTGGGTGTTAAGAAACAAGCTTGATGAGTTTGGGAATACAACAAGGAACAAGGCCAGGTTAGTGGTTCAAGGCTATAATCAAGAAGTAATTGATTATGATGAGACTTTCACCCCAGTTTCTCGAATGGAAGCCATTAGAATTCTCATTGACTTTGCATCACATATGGGATTCAAATTGTTCCAAATGGATGTCAAAAGTACATTTCTAAATAGATATTTAAAGGAAGAAGTCTTTGTTAAAAAACTACCTGGTTTTGAGTGTCATGAGCATCCTAAACATGTATTCAAACTTGACAAGGTACTATATGGACTGAAACAGGCCCCTCGTACATGGTATGAAAGATTGTCCAATTTCCTTCTAGAAAAATGTATTTACAAGAGGAAAAACCGACAACACCCTATTTTTGAAGAAACGAGGGAGGAACCTGCTCACTGTGCAAGTTTATGTTGACGACATCATCTTTGGTGCAACAAATGATTCCTTATGTGAGAAGTTTGCAAAGCTTATGGGAAGCAAGTTTGAAATGAGCATGACGGGGGAACTGAACTTTTTCTTAGGGTTGCAAGTTAAGCAACTCTCTAAGGGAATGATGATAAGTCAGTAGAAGTACATTAAAGAGCTCATGAAGAGATTTGATATGGAAAGTTCAAAAACTATTGATACTTCTATTGCCACTGCCACTCGTCTGGACATAGATGAACCTGGTTCTCCTGTGAACGAAACCATGTACAGAGGTATCATTGGTTAACTCTTGTATCTCACAGGTAGAAGACCTGATATTGTATTCAGTGGAGATTATGTGATATATTCCAATAAAGTCCAAAGGAATCTCATCTGAAATCTACCAAGATGATTCTAAGGCATCTCAAAGGAACACAAGACCTGGTTCTCTGCTATCACTCAAGAGACAATTTTGACTTAATTGGGTATTCTGATGCTGACTATGCTGGTTATCTGGTGGCTAGGAATATCACATCTAGCATGTCACATTTTCTAGCGTCATGCTTAATTTCATGGGCACAAAGAAACAAAAGTATATGGAACTCTCTACTGCGGAAGCTGAATATGTGGCATCTGCCTCTTGTTGTGATCAACTATTAAGGATCAAGCATCAACTGGAGGATTTCAGTATGTATTCTGATTGTGTTCCATTACTGTGTGAAAACACAGGTGCTCTCAACATGGAAAAGAACCCGATTCAGCATAAGAGAAGAAAGCACATTGATGTGGGACATCATTTTCTCAGGGATAATGTTGAAAAGGGTCTCATATTCATGAAGTTCTGCAAAACAGAGGACCAGGTAGCAGATATCTTCACCAAAGCATTGAGTAGAGAGAACTTTGAAAAGAATCGACTGGCATTGGGGATGATAAAATCGAATTGAGTACCAAGTCCCTCAATGATTGGCTATGAAAGAATGAACAAGTAAAACTGCTAAAAAGTGTTTCTGGCAAACTCTAACTCATCTATACCGTTACAGGTAAACACACATGGAATTATAGAGTAAACAAGCAGACAATAACCTTTCTTCTTGGTAAAAGGATAAGGCTTACATTTACAAAACTCAGTCAGGGAACCTGGTTCCTTTGACTCGGGTTAGTATCTTCTTTTACACTCATTCACATTTTAAATGACTATAAACGTGCCACGTCATTAAATTTTTCTGCCTCTCTCTCATATGTTTAATACCAAACGTCACATCCATTACAAACCGACCCGTCTACCCAATACGTTACACCTGTTTTTAACCGGTCCCTCACCCCTCTAAAAACCCCAAATGATGCTCTTTCCCAACTATCCACATCAAATCCACAAAATTTCCTTTCTCTCTCCAAAGAAAACCCTCTCTTTCTCGTGTCTCTACTTTCAAACTCCACGGTGTCTCAAAATTAAGAGCTTTCAAACAGTAACAGTGGTATTCCAACTATGCCTTCGACTCATAAAGCACATGAGCGTGATTCTGAATCCCAACTATTATATAGTCAAAACCCCACACTAGACCAACAACCACCTATTGGTTCTTCTCCAACCCTATCGATTTCTGGTTCTCACCACAAACGTAAGACTCAGAACCCCAAAAGACTTGTAGCTACAACCTCTCCCTCTTCCTCCCCGACGAAATAGTAGACGGAGAGGAGGGACAAGAGGTATCTATTCAGCAGGTTGGGGAAATCTCTGAAGCCCAACAAGATGTTGTTGATAGTGGTGAAGTATCCGAAGTGCCCGCTCCAAGTCTTGATCTGAATATTGCCACTCCAACAGGTAATGTTCCTCTTGCATCTTCTGATTTTATTTTGAGGGTTGATGAGAAGGAAGTTATTGAGAACATTCTAATGATAGCTTTAGAGTAGGATTGGTTGGAGAGTATAAATGTGATGATGCGACCATTAGGTCTCAGGGGGAAGGTGGAGTCATAGAGTTGAAGGTGGGGAACTAGCGCCTCTTGAAAACTTGGCACCAGTCAGTACTACTGGGAAAACAACAGAGGAACCTGCCCAAGAATAGCACTCTGCTCCTACTTGGGATGAAACTCGATGATCCTAAAAAGAGCCCCAGGTCAGTACTGATCCTGCTCCTTCTCCTCACTTTGATGCAGTGCCATTGAACTTTATTATTCCTGAACCCCTATGTGACGAGGAAAATGAAAACAGTGAGGAAGACTGCGATAATGTGACTATAGCAAGCTTCATTGCTGCTAGAAGTGGTAGGGAAGTTCCCAAAGAGCCCATTTTTAAAACACCCACCACCAGGCTGCAAAAGAAAGAAGCTTTTGATACTGTTCTGAAGAAAAACAAATAGGAAAAGAAAAGAAGGAGGTTGGTGAAAGGAGGAAAGCTAGTGAATGAGGAGGATGTGCCTCCAACAAATGTTATCCATATTGATGATGAAGGGGTGAATGAGGAACCTTCTTACTTAATTCATAAATCCTCTAAGAAACCGGTGATTCCAAAGCCCAGGAGAGGTTCTTCTGTGAAAGCTGTAGAGGTTGATGAAATGAAGAGTGTTGAGGGAGAGAAGTCTGGTGAGAAGTTTAAATAGAAGGAGAAAAATGTGAAGAAGTCTGTGAAGAGGAAGGATAGTGACAAAGAGGAACCTGGGTCCTCCAAGAAGGCCAAAGTGACTGTGTCAAAGGTTGAAAGTAGAGAAAACCTTAGAAAGCAGAAGGTGCTATGGTGCAAAACATTTGACGCTGACATTCTAGAAATGTCAGGGATGAGACACATGTTTGACATCTGCGAATTTCAGAAGTGGACTCATTTGTTCACCAATAAGAGTATCAAGGTTAATGAGGAGGAGGTTTGTAGCTTCTACGCAAATATGTTTACGGTGGAAGATGATAACATTTGCTGAAGGTCAATGGAGTAGATTTTGTGATGGACGAGGCTATTTTATGGAGTTTTTGGAAGTGCCCACTGAAGGGCACTCATCTATTGAAGGGACCTACTCACCTAACTTTAGAAGAGACATTCTGAAGGATCAGGCTGTGCAGTAGGGGGAATGGGTGCACAAAAAGGCCCCTTTCTAGGTATCAACTTATGTTTGAAATGGTGAATAAGGACTTGCTTCCACGTACAGAAAGGCGCTTAATTACTTCAAAAGTAGACTTGTTTCTCATGGAAGCTCTGGATGCATAAACCACTATCAATCTGCCTGGTATTATGATTGACATATGAAGAAGGTGGCAGTCTTCAAGGACCGAAACCATGGTTTGCCTGATGGGTTCCTGCTCACTAGATGTTTTAATTCTTCAAAGTCCCTTTGGGAAGAGCATCGATGGGAAATCGCAAGGGAAATTTCTCAAAAACAACCTTAAAGGAATGTGAGTGTATTGACAAGAAAGGGGGTGTTGGCAACAATTCCACTATTTCTCAATTGATTGATGCTCAAAATGCTGAAAATAAGGAAAAAAGAGGTTGAAGGCCAGGAATGCCATTCTTGAAGAGCAACTTAGTCAGGCCAAGGAGTAACAACTTGAGGAAATAGGCCGAGGACCTGAAATAGCAGCTGATCAACGAGCAACTGTCTGCAAATGCTCGAATGGAAATTCTTCTCAAAACCCTTGCTTCCTCTCTTCTAGTGCCCAATAAACAGTTCCCTTCCCAGTGTCCAGTTTGAATGATGTTTGTCCTACCCTAATGTCTTTTTCTGTTCCTATGACTGGTACTTTAAGTTGTTTTTATGTGGATGTTTTTGTAACAATGGTGCTACTACCTCTGATTTCTTCTCTTTTAAATTAATGAGCATCTCACATTTTGTTATGCATGTTATACTCTTGCGCTCTATTTTTAGCCATGTTATGTGCAGACATGTGGCATAAGTTAACTTTGCTAGACTTCTTTTTGCATTTACTTGTGTATAATCTTTTTATGATGAAAAAAGGGGGAAGAAAATTGAGAGGGGGAATAAAGTCTTTTTGCAAGAAAAATTGTATAGAGATCTGGTTCTCAGGGGGAACTTCAATTATAAGTTTTCCATAAAGAAAAAGGGAAAATTGTTAAGTTACGTGCTTTCTTGTATTTTGATGATCTAACAAACTTCATAATAAGAACCACTTGGGAACCTGTTACACATCCGCAAAGTGCTCAAGAACAACAAGTCTCAAGTCCGACACAAGTTCCAACAACTTGATTCAAAGAAACGGTAGAGGGAACAGATGGATATAAGTTCCTCTGAGGGCAGTACAAGTCAACTCTCTACAACTGTAAAGTCGGTGCACAGTTTCTCTGCACACACAATAGTGCAACAGTCAATTTATGGAGAATTCCTTGTACTTGATAATTGAATACATCATCCCAGTGACCTCACTTGTATTTTACCAATATGAGCATGGGAAAAACGCACACTTGCATAACCCTAAATCATCAAATTTCTCTCTCAAGTGTGCTGCCGACTTTGAGTGACTTCAAGGCTTCAAGAACAAAGTAACAACAGAACGAATGACCAGATCCCAGCATTGTATTATCATATGTCCTTAGTATTATTGTACCTTTGTTAGAGTTATCTACTCGTAATTCCTACTAAACTTAGTTAGAAGCATTCTGTAGAAATGTTTTTGTAAAACCATAAACCTTGTGTTTGTGTTTTAGCTAGAGTTAGTCAAAGTGTTTGCTTTGTAATAGAGCTATTACAAAGAGGCTTGTAATAGATTTATTACAAGTAAATGAGAGATTAAGAGGTTAATTCTTAAATTACGATAGGTTTAGTCTAAAGTTTGCTCAGTTAGTGAAGTTGAAATCCTACGAGTATGGGTCGTAGTTTTTAATCCAGTGAGCTGGGAGTTTTCTCGTAAAACTCTGTTGTGTCTCTCACTTACTGTTGTGTGTGTGTGCGTTCTGTGGAAACTGGTAGAGAACCAAGTTTTGTATACAGTTTGGTGGACTCTTATTTTTTATCATAACAAGATGAAGTGATATTATTGAAATTTTTAAAACTACCAAAACAAACACGAAATGTAGTTATTTTATCCATAAAGGGTTTAAATAACAAGGAATTAAGTACTTATGTAGCCAGCAAATTAACTCATCTAATTAAAAAACTCTTGAGTGTTGAAATATATTTCACGAAATGCTAGGTTCACCAACAAACATATTTAAACCATCATTTTTAAACAATGCATGTAAGAGAAAAATTGAATAACAAGAAACAGAATGAAACCCTAAATAGGATGAGTGAAGGCAAAGAATACCATGAGTGCCATCTTCCTTACCATCGTCATCGACATCAGAATCCTTGGTGTCATCGTCTTCAGAATCATCGCCGTCATTGTGATCGTCGTCAGAATCGCCGGCATCATTATCTTGGTCGTCATCACAATCGTCGTCGTCGTCAGAATCTTCAGCGTCATCATCCACCATTAGTTCATCCTCTTAAAGCTTCTGCAGGATGAAACATGGCATGGCTGCTTTACTTGGTGAATTTGTTGAATGGAAGGGGTTTTTGCTTCTCAGTGCTTTGAGATAAAACAAATTTACTTGACCAAATGTTGGGGTTTTACACTAGGTTTCCATATCTATGTGGACTACCCTGCCGAACTGGAGTCCATTTCATCATCCCACTTACACGATAAATTATTGGAAATTTTACCTCCTATAGCAAAGGTTTACACCCTATTTATTATAAATCAAAACCCTTTTAAAATATTATTTTCCATATCTCCTTTTATTTTTTATAGAAAAATATGTATTTATGGTATACACTATCGTTAACGCATTAAATACGTTGTGTGATATTTTTCTCTCTCATTCTTTCAGTTATTTTCTCCCAAAATCATCGCATCTTATTCCTCTCTCCATGATCTCCCTCTCACAGCAAGATTGTCTTCCCCATTGTTGAACCACGATTCTCTCACAACACCTTGCTACAAAAAGTTGTTGTAGGTGTTAAAGTTTTTGGGGGTTTTGGCCGTTAAAGCTTCTTATTTTTCTCTTTAATTTTTTTTTATAAAATCTTCACCATTGTTAGGTTTTCAATAGAAAACTTCAAATTTCCTCTTCAATGGATGATTCAACAACTCCGAAGAGGGTTACACGAGGTATACCCACTAAAGCACTCAATTTCGATGGGCCATCTTTCGATTTGCAAATCACTCAAGAGGAACCTGTATTTGAAGGTTCATCAACAACCATTGAAGCCGAAAGGAGAACAAAAGTACAGAATGACCCTATGAAAAAGGGTTATGAGGAGAAAACGTTGAAAAATCAACACTTCCCGATGTGGAAAAGAGAAGAAAACCTATCGATGATGCTTCTGGGAGCAACGGAAAAGAGGTCTCTAAAGAAAGTAGCTCGTAAACACAGAATGACAAGGTAATTGTAGATGTATTAATATGTATTCAAGTCCGCATACACTTATTTTTAGTTTGTACAATGGTTTTCTCTTGTTGTATTTAGATGTATTTATATGTATTCGAGTCCACATACACTGATTTTTATTTGTACAATAATTTTCTATTGTTGTATTTATATGTATTTGAGTTCATAAAACAACATTTAATACACCAACAGTTCTATCATTTTGATGTTATTCATGAATTAGTTATGTATTCAATGTAACTGTATTCATCTGTATATTCAACCTAATTGTATTCATCTGTATTTAAAACAACAGTTATAACCATAACTCATAATTTTTGTTGTAATTATCAGTGTATTATGTTGTATTCATGAATGAGTTACGTATTCAACCTAATTGTATTCATCTGTATTTTCAAGCATATATTTTATCTTTTTAGTTGTGTTCGTATGCAGAAAATAAAACTCTTCGTTAAACACCCCGCCTATTTTATTGCATCATATCAGTTCCTATAATAACACCGATATAATATCCGACCTCAAAGAAAAGCTTACTCCAGATCAGTACAAACTATTTGGTACCACTTAATTTGGAGGATTCCTCGATATGAAGCACTGTTAGTTTCATCATCAGTTGTTCAGGTGCTTCATGGTTCTTCAGCTTGAAGAAAGTCCTATTTATTCATTTGTAATATTTGTGAATGGTACAACATTGTGCTTTTCACTCAGGTAGTTATTGGTCTCAATTGTGTTAGTGACACTGACGATTTTGAGTTTAACACAAAGACGCCTAACATAATTGTGGATACATAGTTTGGCGGTGCAAAGAATGTCAAGAAGAAAGATTTGTTGAAATGCTTTGATGACAAAAATTGGGGTTTTGACAACGATGGAGATGCCATTAAAATAGTTGTATTGTATTTCATACATACATTCATATTATCCACTGAGAAGAACTGCACAATTATCCCAAGACTACATTTTGACTTGGTCGAGAGCGGGAGATATTGTGATTAACCATGGGGTAAAGAGGTATTCAATTTCCTTCTCAAATCTATTATCAAGAAGATGGGTTCCCAAAAGAAGTATTATAGATCGCTGGGATTCCTCCTGCTATGAAAGTATGGTTGCACAAGTGTTGTTCAAAGGCCGAATCCAAAATTGCACTCTGAGTTGATAATCGGATTCTCCGAATACTCAATTGGAAGCCCACTGACAACCAGCCAACTTATGCTTACTTGATTAACGGCATGTTCAACAATCAGGGAAACGTGATAATTTATTATTATTTAATTGACTGGTATTTTGTTCAATATATGTTTCTATTATTAAATACAATGTTAAAATTCAATGATAAATACAGTTGAATACATCATACATCTATGTCCATGTTTATACAAATAAAAGAAATACAACAGAATACATAATACAGTAATACAACTTTATATTTAATATAATATTATAAATATTTTATATACATTTGAATACATGTATATACATATTTTCTCATATACATAAAAAAAGAGTATATTAGTAATCATACATCAAATGTGATTTACATTGAGTGTATTTCTTTTTTCAGATGAAATATAACAACATTGACTCCAAAATTGCACTAAGAGTTGATAACCGGATTCTCAGAATACTCAATTGGAAGCCCAGTGAAAACCAACCAACTTATGCTTACTTGATTAACGGCATGTTCAACAATCATGGAAACGTGATAATTTATTATTATTTAATTGACTGGTATTTTGTTCAACATATGTTTCTATTATTAAATACAATGTTAAATTCAATGATAAATACAGTTGAATACATCATACATCATACATCTATGTCCATGTTTATACAAATAAAAGAAATACAACAGAATACATAATACAATAATACAACTTTATGTTTAATATAATATTACAAATATTTTATATACATGTGAATACATGTATATACATATTTTCTCATATACATAAAGAAAGAGTATATTGGTAATCATACATCAAATGTGATTTACAATGAGTGTATTTCTTTTTTTCAGATGAAATATAACAACATTCAACCAATTTGCTAGTGAACTTGCAGTTATTCAGGTGCCTCTGGATGGAGTTGATGTAGACAAAAGTCCTCTTCATATAGATCACAATGAAGAGGATTCTAATGACTTTAGTACTACACCGCCTCTTCAGCTGAAGAAGAAACATGATGCAAGCGTTGGTCCATCTTCATCACCACCTCACAAAATGTGCAAACAACAATTAATTGATCTCTTAACTGCAAAGAGTCCAATACCACATGTGTCCTCAAAACCTCAAGCCATGAATCCTCCTGCTACTAATATTGAAATCAAGGAAACTGTATTAATAGATAAGAAGCCGGTGGATTCTAAATATGGTGATCTGTCTGTCTTGAGGCATGATCTAAATTCATTCAAGGATTGTGTAAGTATTGTTAATGCATATTCATCTTTATAGTAAATTTATTAAATTTCCTATATATTCTAACCACTCTCTAATTTTGTGTGTAATTATTAAGTGATGGGCGAGTTCACTTCTCTACGAACATTGATCAATGACAATTTCAAAAAGATTTCTGAAGAGGTTAAAGCCAATCAGAATACAGAAAGGGTATATAAAAGAAATAAATATACTGGGAAACATGATGGTGGTATTCAAAGGTCAACCGAGACCAACTTGTGTGATAATCCCAGAAGTCAAATATAACATGATACAACTGTTGGGGAGAATTTAGAGGTTAAATATTTTTCACTTGTTTAGTATATATAATGATACATGTTTAATCAGTGTATTTAGATGTATTCAATGTTAAGTTATGTATTAATGTCACGACCCAAAATCCTAACCCAGGTCGTGATGGCGCCCAACAGCGGGGTCAGGCAAGCCGACTCTCAATTTACTAGAGGTTCCTTCTTATTAGAGTAAACACTTTAAAATATACTCAATTTTCAAAACTTAAAACATGATTCGACAAGGATAAATAGCCAGTTTTAATCAAAAACAGTCATGAAGAGGCGTGAGCCAATATATATACAAATCCGAAATTCATAACAACTAACACGTGTGTCCCAGGAAATAGTATCACAAGTCCTACGGGCATACTAACAGGATATACAAAAGATATAATATACAATCCCACTTTCTGAAGGAAATAGATGGGAAATAAGCAAAAGAAAACTCTATGGTGCTGCCGGAGATCGCCAGGAGAAAGTAGCTCACCATGAAGTCAGGTCCGTCAAATATCAAGTCAAGCTCCGGTTCGACAACCAGATGCACCAGCCTTAGAACTGTATTGGTAAAAAAGAGTTTCACACGTAAGCCAGCTTTTCACAACTCAGCCAGTCACGTGGACACAGGAAAACGCGACAGCTGGATGTGATTCTTTGAAGAGGTACGGTACAAAGAGGCACGATTCAGTAAACCCTCGAGCTTATCAGCTACGGGAAACTCAACCTGATCAAAACAGGGAGGAGGCACAGTCAGAATGAATCTAGACAAAGCTACAAGCAGATTCAAAGACCCACAATTGATTACTCGAACGTTATGTAACCGTACCCCAATTACCGTTATCCTTTATAACGCCTTATTAATATCATAATTAGTCATTAATGAGTAACCATAGCAAGAGTCGTACGTTATAAGAATATCCTATATAAGGGAGGGGAATACATCTTGTAAAGACATCTGATTCTCGAATATAACTGACTACGATTCTCTGTATTTCTGCAATATTGTCTATTATTCATTTTTATCCATTTTCTTAATTATCAGTAACCCGATTCATCTTAAAAATAAGCTTTAGTCAAAGGTATAATTCTTTGGTTAAACAAATTGGTTCCGTTACCGGGAGTCTGATAATCTTTGTTTGCTTTTCAAGTGATATCCTCTGAACTATGTCAAACTTCAACGACAACAACCAGCAAAGGAGTGGAACCCCAGTTCCATCACCTTCAGGAACCCCATGTGGTTCAAGGGAACAATCCCCAGAATGATCCAATAACAACAATGGTGATAATGATCAAACTATGGAACAAGATCGTTTAAAGCAAATGATTACAGAGTACGTGAGCCAAGCTTTGCAAGAATTTGCGAGAGGATTACCGGAAGTGTTACCTACACCACCGACGCCACCCCCCAATTACACCATCACAATGGAAAATCCTCAATCTGGGTTGGCAAACTCAGGAAGAGGAGATACTCCTAATGAATCTCTCGAAATGAGACCAGGTATATATAATAACTCAGAATTACAAAATTTACTGCTAACCATGCAGAAACAGATGGAGGAGCATAACGATCGCATCGAACAAATTCCTGGAGTACCACCTATCATCAAAGGCATTGATATTGATAGGTATTCTCAACAACCTTAGAAGCCAAGTGTGGCACCCTTGCCTATAACCAAGAAGTTTAAAATGCCTGACGTTCCCAAATATGATAGAACAACTGACCCACGTGACCATGTGACCGTTTTCACTACTGGAGTAAAAGGCAACGACTTAACAAAACAAGAGATTGAATCAGTCCTTGTCAAAAAATTTGGGGAAACACTTACTATAGGGGCCCTAACCTTGTATTCTCTTCTCCCTGAAAATTCTATTGACTCTTTTTCTAAGCTTGCAAATTCGTTTATAAAAGCACACTTTGGTGCAAAAAAAGTTGAGAAGAGAATGGAAGACATATTCAAAATAAAACAAGGAGACACGGAACTACTCCGTGAGTTTGTAGACAGGTTACGACGAGAAGGAATGCAGTTACCCAGGGTGCCTGATAATTGGGCAGCCATGGAATTTGCAAGCAACCTAAATGACAAAATCTCAGAAGCCATGAGACGACTTAAGGAAAGTCTAAGATAATTCCCCGCTACAACATAGAACGATGTATATAACAGGTACAGTACTAAACTCGGAATAGAAGAAGATATCATTGCTCGTTCGAGGGTTGAAGATCATTCCAGATCCAGACGTCCTAAATCAGATAGAAGATCAGGTAAAAATAGGTAGGATCCTTACTTAGGACCCTCGGGACGCGATATCCGCCCCAGGTTCAAAAACACTAGGTCGGACTATAGACCACAAGGAAGAGACTAGTCTCATCCTCGTCTAGATCCAGAAAAGATCGAGATGAACAACCTAGAGGTAGTACTCAAATTGGGGATCATACCTTTAATGTAAGTACTATTGAACTTGTCTCAATATTGAGGAACATGGGAGACAAGGTTAAGTGGCCCAAAGATATGCGGTCAAATCCAAGTAGAAGGAACCCAGATCACTGGTGTGAATTCCACAATGATCATGGGCACAAAACTGCAGATTGCAGATTTTTACAAGGTGAAGTAGAAAATTTATTGAAACAGGGCTATTTAAGAGAATTGTTTAGTGATAAAGGTAAACATGCATATATGAGGAACAAGCAGGAGCCCCCAAAGTCTCATTCTCCAAAACGAACAGTCAACGTGATACACGGAGGTGAAGAAGTAAATGGAGTGATCTGCAAAACAACCATAAAGTTCACAATTACACATGGGAAACGGGCTCGTGAAAACATTGATGAAGATGATATAACCTTCGATGATACAGATATCGGCGGATTAATGGTTCCGAACAACGATGCTCTGGTAATATCTTTACTTATTCATGACACTAACATAAAAAGAGTGTTGATTGATCCAGGCAGTTCAGTCAACATCATTTTGCTAAGAGTCGTGGAGGAAATGCTACTGGGGAATCTTAATCCCAAGGGAACGAGCCATATATGGGTTTGATAACTCTACGGTTTTAACAAAAGGAGAAATTGAGCTTAGCACTTATGCTGAGGGGGTGATCAAAAGTACCAGGTTCCAAGTCATCGATACTTACATGGCTTATAACGTGATCGTGGGAAGACCATGGATCCACGACATGAAAGCGATACCCTCCACATTGCATCAGGTAATTAAATTCCCCTCTGAATGCGGAATTCAACAAATCAAAGGCGATCATCAGACCGCAAGAAATATAAACTCTGTGGTACACTACCACAAGAAAATAGAAGAGGAAGAATTACAAAATAAGGGAATATCCCAAGAAGGTAACGCCGCTCAAACAGGCATGGAAGAAATTACTACTCAAATAGGTACGGAAGGTATTATCTCTGAAATAGGATGAAAGAAACTACTTACGAGAAGGAGAATCAAGTTACCACGGAAGGTGTACTATACCACACAGATGCAGATTCCAGACTGAACGTCATTCATGAACCGGAGGAAGATGAGCACATCAAAACAACTATGGAGGAGCTCGAAGCTGTTCCATTATCTGAACAAAAGCTTGAGCAGAAAGTGTATATAGGCACGAGGGTAGGCCCCGGTCGAAGAGGTAAGTTAATTGATTATTTAAGGGCTAACGCAGATTGCTTTGCGTGGTCCCACTCAGATATGACAGGCATCCAACCAGAAGTGATGACTCATAAACTAAATGAAGATCTATCACTCGTACCTGTTAAGCAGAAGAAAAGAAAGCAAGGACCATTCAAGAACCAAGTGATCAACGAAGAGGTACAGAAACTCTTGAAGATTGGTTCGATACGAGAGGTAACGTACCCTAACTGGTTAGCAAACACCGTGGTAGTACCTAAAAACAATGGCAAGTTTATGCGTAGATTATACTAACTTAAATAAAGCATGCCCCAAAGATTCATTCTCATTGCCGCATA